>FIZU01032871.1:0-13957 GCA_900064475.1 Pseudococcus longispinus
TTACCATAATTATAGTAATTTTTACTATAGGTTGGCATTGGTGCAACTTCCTGATAGTTGTATAGTAAATTTTACTACTTCAATTTCTCTCAGTGTAGTAAAAATGGAATGCTGATTGAAATTGTTGAAAAATGCCAAATTTTTTGACTGATACTGCATAAAAATATGCAATTTTCCATCCATTTTTCGAGAAGGGGAAAATGCAGTGACTAATTTGACTATTTTTTTCTGGTGGAATTCGATAGTTTGTACATTTTTCATGTTGATTTCCGATTTATTATAAAATAAATTTTATGGCTATTGCCCTTGAAAAACATTGCACTCGATAAAACGAGGGAAATTGTATAGATTTAAAAAAAAAAAATTCTCAAATTCACCCACATAGTAGCTCTACCCCTTTCCATGATTCATGAAAGTTCGAAATTTTTGACAGCTCCCCCCTCCCCCTCAAAGTTATCATAATTAATGAATTTTCAGCATTTTAAGTTTCATAATTCTGGAATGGTGGGGGGGGGGGGTCAAACATTTGTTGGAGGAATTTATCGTGTTCGAAAAGCAAAAAATGGGTATTTTATGAACATTTGAGAAAATATTTTTCATCTTTGAATGGTCGTCTCTTAACTACGCTACTACATATTCTTATCTTGATCCTCGGTCAGTGTCAAATATCTTGTAAACCATCATTGATCCAATCCAAGCAGTGAAGTAGAAATTATCTCGAGAAAATACCTATATGGATACTATGATTTTCACCCTCCCTTCTTCAAACAACAAAAAAAAAAGTAAAAAACTTGAGCAAATGCTCATTGTTTTATAAAACTTTGCCAAGATCAGCTGAAATTTTCAGAAATATTGAAAAACTAGAAAATTCCTGCAAGAAATTGAACTTGGATTTTTAGGTTTTTTTGCTTGTCTGTTTTCTCAAATTTTTCTTACTGCTTTTTTAATGATTTTTACAAAATTTTCAAATCAATTTTTAAACCCTAAAGCATTTTACCATTATAAATTTATGATTCATTGTAAATTCAGAAACGTCATTTTTAGATTTAAAAATAATTCGATTTCCATGAAAATAGACGATTCAAATTTTTCCAAAATACATTTTATGAAAGGGTTGAAAGTCTCGTTCAGTTGCCTTGCCATTTGAAAAAAATTGTAATTGAGAAAAAGTAATGATAGCCTAAAACTTTTCAAAATCCTTTGGACATTATACAAAACCATAGCCCCTTGGAGGGGGGGGGGGTGAGATTACAAAAAAATCTGATTATTTAGGATAAATTTACCACATTGAATGTTTTATTAATTAGGAAATGAAAAATATCACTTTTTAATAACCTCCTATCATAATTAGGCATCTTTGAGCTCGCTTTTGATTACATTTTTTCATGATATTTTCTTAAAGGCTTCAAAAATATATACGTTATACCATTTCTCCAAACCGTTGCTATATTTTGAAAGCATGATACATATTTCTAGAATTCCATATAATTCCATTACCTATACTTACATTTCTCACAATCTCAGTTTCGCTAATCAACTCGAGTATAATTTGCAGGATTCGGCCCTTCAATTTTGTTTCGAAACTTATTCTTGTCAAGTTATATATACTTGTTACCTATAACTAGAGAACTGTGCGAAGTTTTACTTTTCCATTTTGTTGAAACTTGGGAAAGCACTTACCCTCTCTTCATTACCTTCTCATTCATCCATTAAATTTTAATAATGGCAATATTCCCATTGACTTTTCAACGCATTTTTAATATTTATCGATAATTATGGAAGATGATGCATTTCTAGGAATAGTCAATATGCATCCAATTTCCTAAAATATTAAATAATGTTGATTAAATTTTATATCCTTCCAAAATCTTTGAAAAAGAGCGGAATTTTTTTTTCAATAATGAAACTTTTTTTTTAAAAATTCATCTCTTTAGTTTTCGACTGATTTTCAAAAGTTTTGGGTTAATTGGTATTTATTCTGATTTCTGAAAAGTTAATTGAAAATGTCGTAAAATTGTTCAAGAGAATTTTTCTACTCATTTTACTCATTTCATTAATTTTTATACTTTTATGATACACATTCATGTATTGAATGTAAAAATTCTTAGAAAACTTGCTGATGGCATATATTTCTTGTACTGTCTTTGAAAATGGAATACCGCTGTAAGTGTAAATTACACAACTACTCATCAACCATATTCTTTCAACACCGAACCATTTTCATTGCAAATTTAACAGATGAACCGAGCATATGGCCATTTGGGAACAAATTTAAATTATCGTATTCCGCTCGTATGCAACACTTTGACATAAACCACGTGTGATTTTGGCAATCAACAAAAAATCTCTGCAAGTATTATCTCAAAATCGCCATTAATTTTCACTCGTCCCAATGTAAACATCTCAACACGAAAGGAAAAAATTCGAAAACCTTGGGAAAAGCATTAAGTATATGAGATGTCCGAGAGATGACACGCGTATATTCGTATGTGTACAGTATGTAGTCTTGTCAAGGCGATATCAATTTCTTTTAAAAACAAAATAACGTATTAGTTCGAAAATACGGAAAATAATACGAGCTAGGTTCTTGGCTTGTTTATGTTTCAGTATGCTTATGTGTACTATAGACTCACACGCTGGTAAAATGATACCAACACTTACATACCGCACACTTATCCTCGTGTAATATCACATAAGCCTATAATGACCCAACCAAATGTCAGGTGGCTTGATTGACAAAAACTCTGCCGGAAATGTTGACTGGGTAACAAAGATAAATCATAAATGTAAGCGATTGTTATTATACGACGATGGTTTAATGAATATGTAATTATTACGCCGGCTCGAATCACAAATAAGAAAACACGAACTCATTTTCATTCTGTATCGGATTTTACTCCAACACACTGTTCTAAAGCCCAGGCCTCGATCGAAGAAAAATTCCAAGATTAGAAAACCAGCTATCGATATGGTTGGAACTCTCCTTTGGTATATTTTCGAACTTCGTACCTTCTCTATACGTTTCTATAATGTTCTTAGAATTTCAGACATTGTTTTGAAACGTGAGCAGCGTTAGAAACAAAGATCAGCGAAAAAAGTGTCTTTAAAATGACACGTCGTATTGTGAATGTTTGTTAATTGTTATTTTTTCCGTTTTTCTAAACAAAGATTGTTGCCATTGGTTTCGTGGATCGTAAATCGTGGTGATTTATTACGTTGCAACGTACAAATATATTAACGAATAGGTCATCGTCGATATTGTTTGTCGAATGTGAGGCTAATTCTAGTAGAAAACTTATGTAGGTACTTTTGTTGTATCGGGATTCGACCATTCGTCCTGCCTAGCGAGTTCACTTTTTCTGGTTGTGTGTTTCTCTTTATCACGTAATCTCGTTTAGTTTCGACCAAAATAAAAGAAAAAACAAACATGGAAGAAAGGTATTGTGTTTTAACAGGAAGTACGACTCATCGATGAAAGAGATATAAGGAGAAAATTAGATTGAAAAGAGGCCTTTTTTTACCCTCTGATTTGTCTGCGATAGAAAATGGAGTGAGAAGTCACGTATTAGAAATGGTTCCAAAATAGGTATCCATTTGTAGTCATTTTAAATATTTTTATTCTTCAATAATTTGTATTAATTCGAATGAAATCTTTATTTGGGGGAAGAGAAGCCAATTTAATTGGAAAATATGGAGGGGATGAGGTATTTAAAGTGTACATAGAAAGTGAGACTGAGAAGTCACAGGTTATTTACTTCCACGTTCCCATTATTTCGTCGTATTTACGAGTACATCAAAAAAAAAACGAATAAAAATAATAATAATCGAGCCACGTGCCCGATACAATACAATAATTACGAAATACAAAATTCATCGAAATTGAGGGTTGAAAACGAATAAGGATAAGTAGTCATTATATCAAGTTCAACACTGAAATTTGCAACAAGTTGTAGAATATGGAAAAATGATTGACAGTAGTTAAAAATAATCCTAACGAGGGAGTTTCTATGTGTCTTTTCGATTTATTCAAGTCTCGTCAGAATTTAGAATAAGTTTGCAAGTATGTGGGAGACTTTTGTACTTTCACTAACCAAAAAAGATCGTAATTTTTATAAGAATAAGAATTTTTCGTCGAACGAGTATTGAAAAGACTCGAAAACGTGAAAATTACTTGTATTTTGTGGAACTTTATACAATTTGAGAAAAAAGGTGGTGCTTGGAATAATAAAGATGAGTCTTTTTAGTATAAATTTTTGGAAAAAAATTTTCTGTCTACAGATTTAGATGAGAATAAGAGGCGAAATTTGATTATGAATTTTTTTTGAAAAATGATAATGAATTAAAATTGAAATAAAAATTTGTAGAAGTTTCTAAAATTACTCATCTTTAATTCAATTGCAAGTTTGTAAAAATTATTTATATTTTGTGAAATTTTTTTTAAAATCGAGATTTTCCTTGTTGAAAAAAAAATGCAAAAAATTGAATTATTTTTGCATTAATATCTAGTAAGAATTTCTGTCACGAGATTTGAATCTCGGGGAGGGGGAGGGGGGGCGACATTAAACAAATTAAAAATTGAAAAAACGCTTGATAATAAACAATTAAAATTGAGACAACAATTAATGGAAAATTTCCCTTGTAGTTGCAACTTTGAAACGAAATTGAGTCGAAATAAAAAAATTCCAATTTCGTAAGGTTTTATGTGAAGGTTTAAATAATAAATCTATTCCGAAAACCTTCGGATAGAAAAGGCAAGTGGGTAGTTTCAAAAACTCTTCGACTTCGCCTCCAATAAATTGATGATTGAAAAAATTGAAAAAGGTAATTGGCAATTTGGATGATAAAAAATTATCTATAGTTTCTATTTCGTCATTTCAAGATGACAAAATGCTTCTGTCCTCCGGGTTGAATGAAAATCAATCACGTGATATATTGTAAAAAGACCTGTAAACGTTTTTATCGCAATTTTTCTCGATTCCTAAACATTGTTTTTTTCTTTATTGATATTTGAGCCAAACATTTGAAGGAAATGAGAGCCGATTTTTAAGTCCTCGAATTTTTCCTCAATCAGATAATCACCTGAAGTAGCAATAAGCAAAAGAAAATTTCAAATTGCCCCGTGAATGAAATTTTTTTTTTTGAAAATGTCTGACTTGATGGGCACTTTATTGATTTAGAATCATTCTAAATTTTTCCATTAAATAATTAGTCATGGTTCAAAATGCAGAGAGGACATCAGTAGAAATTACACTTTCAACCCCCCACCCTCCCGATGAACATATCGTTGTGAAAAACGTCGAGATATCATCGAATTGAATGAATTTGTCTACTTCTTTTTTCAAAATGTGTGTTTTGATGAGCACCTTGAACTTTGATTTGAAATCATTTTGAATCAGTGGTTATGGCTCGAAATGCAGAGATATAGTCGTAAAAATTACGTTTTGGACACCCTCCCTAATTGAACACTTCTTGGGGGAGGGGGGAATGAAGATATAACCGAATTTCATGAATTAATCTACTTTTTCCTCCCTAAAAATATATGTCTCGATGAGCACAATTGGATTTTTGGTCACTATTTCCTTCGAATAATTTTTTTTGGTTTTAAATGTAGATATTACACTGTAGAACTAACGTTTCGAACCCCGCCCCCCTCCCGCGTCGAACACTTTTTAAGAAAATAATCAAAATGCTAGATGACCCACATTTGAAAGTCGATGGTTTTGAAAGTAATGAAAACCAAGGGTCCTACGAAAAAAATGATCGGAATCAAAATTGTACAGCTTGGAATTCTCTTTCTGCTATGAGCAATTTTTATTCTGAAAAATTTAGTTTTTGAGATTTTTGTCGGCTTAAGTTTTTTTTTTTCATTTTCAAATCATTTACTTTCTATGTGGGCCACTCTTGATAATTGAACTCGATGAATTGATCTACTTCTAGGTGTCTAACAGGTGCTGAAAGTTCTAAAAAAGTTTTCCATTTGACATAGTGGTGCCGAAAATCGAAAAAATGTTTAAAAAAGTGCTGAATTTGGTTCAGAAGTCCCGCATATTTCGTTCAAAATTCATTAAAAATTCATTTTTTTCCAATTTATCATTTTGAAGAAAGTTCAGCCTTTGAATGCCTTTTTCCTGCACAAATTTTCTTCGCTCAACATATCCCTTATTTCGACCCTTCTGTCCTCTCCTCACATATGACTGTCCGACTACGCCTCTGATAAATTCAACTTATCCTATTTGAGTAGGAAAGAGGAGGGGGAGGGGTGAATAAGTTGAAAATATATTGATGAATTGTTATGTTTTTAACCTATTTATTTAGGTATCGTTTTGGGTTCTGATATTTGTCCTAAATTCTGGAATTTCTACTAAAACCTAAATTATTCTTATTGTGGGGGAGGGGGGCGTAGCTCGTTAATTTGAGAAACATTCTGCAGAGGATGTTACAAAGTTCTGAAAATATCCTGCAAAAGTACTGAAAAAGTGCTGAATTTTAATTTGGAAATTTTGTTAAACATTTTTTCCAAAAATTCTCTCAAAACTAAACATAGGTTTATCTTTTCAAATAAAATTCAATGTATTTGACTTGATGTTGAAGAAAAATTTATAATTTTACAAACACACCTAATTTATTGATTTTTCTCAAATATGATTTCGTTTTTAAAATTGGTTTAGAATTGACATAGGCCTACATAAATTGTTGTTATTTTAAAGCTGATTTTTGATAATCGAAGATCAGCTATTAGATGATTTTTTGCTAATTCGAGCATTAATATTTTCAAATTACACCCTATTATTTTTAATTTACCATCATCGTCGTTGTTATTCGAAAATTTTGAATATCGATCGAATTATTATCACAGATGCGGGTCTATTGCGACGAAATTTCGACTTGTTTTCGAGTTAGCAAATATTTTCAGATGTCATCTTCTACTAAACTTACAATGCTCGCGAGAAGGCCTTGAATAAGAAAGAAAACTAAAGCTATCTTCATATGAGGAAACAATACTGTAAGATTTTTCATACGTACGAGTATATTCGCTAATACGGTGTGTTGAAAAAGGCCTTGTATCATTAAGTTTTTTTTTTGCTCACTATTAAATTACGTACGACAATGGTATTCTTATCGCAGCTTATTTACGTAAAAACTCGTCATCATGAAAGGTGAACGTTGATTGTATTTCTTGTGTGAAATCGTCCTTAGTCAGCTTTAATCTCGTGGTCAGCAAAATAATTGAAACGAGATTCTCGCCAATCGAGCTGAGGGGTTTGTTTGTTCACTTTTCTTCGAATCATCTCGTACGGCATAATTTTGGAACATTTTGAGAACTGGTGTGGACGACATGGACATGGCGTACCACGTGATAAACGTGTGTACAGATCTGGCCCTTGTTGTGCCAGTGCCATTGTACTGGTGAAGAGTAGAGTAGAAATTATGATATAGATGTTTTTCTTTTCTCCGGTGTGTCTTTCTCTTTCTTATACCTATTCTTGTGCTGGTCGGTGAGCGCGCTTACTACACACATTTACAAATATGTATAGCATTGTGTAGGATCGGATCGCCCCTCTCGTATTCTAACAGAATCACCGTTTTTCAAACACAGCACAGTACGCCACTTCTCTCTAAAAACACATCGCATCGGGACGAATCCAATCCAGTTTGAAGGTAAAAGATATTTACCTGTGTATGAAGTACGAACTGCGAACAGTGGCGAGTGTCTGGCAGCAAGCTGGCAACAGGTGTTCACCGCCATGAACGCCCGGTCGCTGTAGCAGTGGTCTGGTCTACTATTATATTCTGTCCATTCCACACAGTGTTCAATATACCATGACGGCATCAACCGTTAAAGGTATCTGAACCGTACGCTATAATCGTGCGCTTATCGTTACCTTTTGTTAAGTGATTCAATGGCACGATGAAAAATTTCGATGCTATACCCAATGGTTAATTAAAAAATACATAGACGTTTATTCTACTCTAATACAATCTACATACGATACGTTGTGTGTAACTACACCCAGGCCCAAATCTGCCATCATTTGTATCAGTTCGTATTTCCCATCGACTGGATCGCCAACCAAACCAGGATGACTTTTTCAATCGACGATGAGTAGTTACTAAGTGTAATTGCCACCAATGAGTCATTCTCGATG
Source organism: Pseudococcus longispinus (assembly GCA_900064475.1). Taxonomy (NCBI): domain Eukaryota; kingdom Metazoa; phylum Arthropoda; class Insecta; order Hemiptera; family Pseudococcidae; genus Pseudococcus; species Pseudococcus longispinus. The sequence goes on from FIZU01032871.1 coordinate 8,148, forward strand.
ACACATTGTAGAGAATGTTGAACTTTTAACGCCGATTCATCCATTTTCCATCATCGTCGTCCAACAAATCGTACTATTTCAGATATTCGTCCAAGTCTCGAGTGCCATCGATGTGAATTTGGTGGCACGTTGAAGCGTGCCGAGTATGCTGCGCAGCACGTGACACGGTGTTGGCCGAATTTCGTCTCGGTGTACGTTTCTAATGTATCTATTGCCTACCTACAGTATGAGTACGTGATGGTGTACCTGTGTTGTACCTATAGGAATAGGCGTATGTATGTTAAAATAAAACGATGATGGCGAAATGCCTTACGGTATTTAAAATGTTAATGCATTTTCGGTATTTGAACATTTTGCGCAGTAACATCCGACGTTGATTATGTAAGCTCGAGTACGCTTGTTGGCGGTCGTCTGTGTCTGTACTAATCGTAAATTATTACGAATGTTGAAAAATCATCGTAACCAGCTGCGCGATTTTTTTTTACTGGCTTTTTATATTAATTATAGATTCGAGTAAGTGAATGTTTCGCAATGGATAGTGAAAAGATGTGAGATGAGTTGAGGAAGTCGTCAAGTTCTCGAAAATACCTTGTTGACTGCCCTTTAGAATGTACGAAGTTGAGATTTTTGTCGAATAAGTCGAAGAAAAAGTCAGAATGATGTGATGGCTGGCGAAAAGATGTGAGATGAGTTGAGGAAGTCGTCAAGTTCTCGAAATCTCTTGTTGCTTGCCATTTAGAATGTACGAAATTGAGATTTTTGTAAAATAAAGTTGAAGAAAAAGTCGAAATGATATGAATTTTCCAACCAAAATTCAAAAGAAAAATTATATCTCTAATTTGAATGTTCAAAAATTGAAGCGTCTCAAAAATTCGATATTTCAGGATATCTGTAAATTTCCATAGCTTCAAGCTCATTTGCAGGTATGAAGCTAGGGAGGTATATTGACAGGATTTTTGAATTAATCGGAAAACTTGGAAATTAACACGTGTCTTCCTCGAAGGGAAAATTTATTGATCATGAATATGTTCTAAGAGTTCAGTGAAAAGCACAATTTTCAAACTTTACACTTTACAGCAATCATTCGAGTCAAGAAAATGTGTTTAAAAATATAAAAGGGCCCATTTTTTTTACTAAAATTGTTTTTTCCTCAAAAAATTTTGTCCTTGCTTCACTCAGAGACATGCTCACTATTACATAAGAACAGCAACCAAAAGAGCTGGGGGTGAAAGAAGCTATTATGAAAAATTTTCAAACTAACGTGAACCAATCATACGAAAATAGGTTAGATTTGACAGCTTCCACTTAAAGCAATAGAATGGAAAATTTCACAGTGGCAAATTCATCATTTTACCCCCTCCTCCTTCATCCGGGCCGTGATTTTGAACTCCGTAAAATACGTCGCTGCTCATATGATAAAGTTCTAATGTGGTATATAATAGAAACCCTTGAAAAAAATCCCAAGTACAAATTCGTTTATGTATTAGGAAAATTTTGAAAAATCCCATTAGGAGTTTAAAATGTCTAGATCCATGAAATTGATACACGTACTTTGAAATTCTCAGTTGGAGGGCCAAGTGCACAGTGTTCAATAGACGAAAATCATAAAATTGATGAAACGTTTCAAAACATCATAATTTCACTAAAAAATGAAAAGTCTCTAAATTATCAATAGTTTTTTCATCCTAAATCAATTGGGTTATAAATTTTGTCTTTGAAAAAATCCAGTTTCGAGAAGAGTTTCCTTACACCTTCCACCTCTACGGATGATTGGATGACTTTTTGACTAGGAAAAAATTTTAGCGGTTCTTTCACACCAGCTTTGGTTTTTTGACTTGAAAAATTTTAGGTTGTAAACGGGATGCCAACATTACAAAAATTTTCATCGTCATTTAAAATGTCATTAAATTGGTCGAAAAATCATAAAAATTGTTGAAAATGTTACAAAATTAGCTCAAAAATTGTAAAAATTGTCAAGAAATTATGAAAACTTTTGAAAATATGGTTGAAGTGGTGAAAATTACCATAAAATTGCTGAAAATCCTATAGAAATGGCTACAGAATTATTGAAAACTGTCAAAAATCTCATAATAATTGTTAAAAGTTTCACAAAACAAATCATTTCAGAAATGAGAAAAATTTTCAAAAAGTCGTGATAATTGTCTAAAATTTTACGAAAACTGTTGAAAATCTGGTATAAATTGTTCATATTCGAATTTTCATAGAAATCGTGAAAGTTGTCAAAATTATTGTTTCAACTGTCGAAGTTTTCGCAAAAATCAGTAAAAATATTATAAAAACTTGTGGAATTTTCACAACGTTGTCTAAATTTTTTATGAGTTTTTACCATTTTTGAGATTTTTTAAACTGATTTTTATGTAAATTTATGAATTTTGCAACGTTTTTTATGACATTTCAACCACTTTTACAACATTTTCCCTCGATTTTTATGAATAGTTTCACAATTTTTACGAAATTTTTGATCATTTTTATGAAAATTGGAATAATTTTAACGGAATTTTCTACGATTTTGATGATCTTTTGAGAGTTTTTATACTTGACATTTTAATTGATTTTTGTGGAAATCTCAACAATTTTAACGACATTTTTTACTTTTTTTACAATAACGCTGTATCGATTTACGTGATTTCTTGGCCACTTTCATCTTATTTTTAATACTTTTCATGAAAATCCCAACAACTTTTACGATTTTTTTTACAGATTTTTATGATAATTTCGGTCATTTTTACAATGTTTTCTCAATTTACTTGCTTTTTTGATCATTTTACAGTAATTCTGATAACTTTTATTGGCATTTTCAAAGTGCTTGCAAAATTTGAACTATACTTTTACAACATGTTTGATAGTTTTTTATCAATTTTCATTTTTTGACTTTGGTTGAGTCGAAGCTCACGTGACTCACTCTATTGCAAAAAGAAATCTTCCAAAAAAATGTAAAATTTCAAATTATTGAATCCGCTTCAAAAAATTGTTTGGAATATCATTGAAAATGTCGTATTAATCATTTCAAACTGTATTTTTCACGATTTTCGGAAAATTTTTACATTTTTTCTAACATTTTAAACAACTTTGAGAATATTTTCATCAATCTCCTTATTCTTTGGAACGATTTCATTATTAATTTTTTATTGTTCACAATCATAACTTGATACCTATTACCTACTCATACATTACATTTAGATACAATTTTAGTGATTAATTATACGTATTTCCTGTTAGTCTGGATCGATCGCTAATACCATGCAATCTTTGATTTATGTTCACAGCAGCAACAACAGCAACAACAACACCAACACCACCAGCAACAGCAACAACAGCAGCAGCAACAACAGCAACAAGAACAACATCGTAAAGAACAAAAAGAACAAAAAGAGTTGAAACAGTTGCAAGAACAATCCAAAGAGCAAAAAGATCAAAATGAATACGTAGATTTGGTCGAACTGCAGCTAGCGATCGAGAAAGATTTACCATTCGAATTCAATGGCGATACCATCAGCGCTCTCATGTCTGACACACTCATGTCGGACATTACCGACATAATGTCCGACGCGAAGGACAGCAAAGACAACATATTCACTCAAAGCCATCCTCAACCACCCCAGCCGCCACCTCCGCAGCAGCCTCAACCACCAAATCCTCCACCCGGGCAGCTGCTGGCGCACGACTCGCATCACTCGCATCCGCATCATCATCATCATGCGGCCCAACAACGCCCACCGCCACATACCAATCACCAAACGTCTTTCCATCAAACGCCGATCAAACTGGAGGATGTAGGCAAACCGCCAAATACGCTGAAAACGCAGAACGTGATGGCCAGTCAGCAGCATTTACCATTCCATATGCAGCAGCCGCAGCCTCACCAGCATATGCATAATCCCGCCGCGCACATCCATCCGCAGCACCAACCACCGATGATGAATGCCAATAGTCCTAGCTTTGATAATTGTAAGACTCGTATGCCGTTCAATAATGGCAGCTTTAATGCCGCCGCTCAAACGCTCAAGCAGATGGCAGAACAGCATAATAAGCAAAATATCGACTGCATTAAGCAAGAAGCCGTCTATAGTAGTAATTCCAATTCGCCCATCGGCTACAGCCCCGGTGCTAGTTCGATACCTGAAAAAACGCAGCCCAGAACGCAGCGTAATACCACTCCTACATTTAAACAACAACCGTATTCGCCGTACGATAGTCCGAACCATGGCAGTCCGCAATATCCTCCTAGATGTGGACCTGGCGCTGGTCCTAGTCCTGTATCTCCTAAAACGCCAACCGCCACCAATGTACAAATGAAGCAGACTCAGCAAGTACACATGAATCAGACTACAGCGCAGCAAATACAGGTTAGTGTCGTTATCGTTTGTAATTATATAATATCGGTATTAAAGATGACGTGTGCGAGTAGAAAATTGAATTTCGAGCATTTCGACGAAATGCGATCTATTTTTATCTTTTTGCGAATTCAAACATCCTATTCAATCAACGAGGCTGTTCGTCAGAACTATATGCTATGGTGGCTGACGTCACGAAATCAAATACAGAGAGAATGACTGCATGGATATTAATCATCTTATGATGGAATGATTTCAACAAATTGATGACGTATCAAGAAAAAGTAATTGTTTGACGAGGCGAGGAAATTACACCCACGTGGATTTTAATTGATAGATTAGGAGAGACTGCAGAGACGGTGGTTTGGAAGCAAAATATCTGGAATTTGTTGAAAATATTCTGAACTGGTGATATTTGAGGGTTTGTGCCTTAGTCCATGAAGTATCTGACCCATGAAGCTTGATAAATCATTTTTTTTTTTAAGATAGAAACTAAAATTACAAATGATATCAACTTCATCATGCAATGCTTTTCAAAAAGTTTGAAGTTGAAAGCGCTGAAAATTTCATCGTGAAACTTTTGGAACCTTTGATCATATTTTTTGCATTGAATTGTATTTACTCTTTCAAAGTGCATGCAGGTAAAAATGCACAGCGATTCTTAGTACATAATCCTAAAAAATTATGATGAAAGAAAGTCTATGTCTTGTCTCGTGTGACAAAATATCCATATCCCATCAAAAATGTCATGTTAATTGCCATTGACCAATCAACAGATACATGAGACCACTGATGAGTGATTCTTTCAACACATCACAAATGTATCATACAAGGGTACGTAGGTAGCATAAACAACCAAGTGATGTGTTAACTGTTTAGTGACAGCTCGTCATATCATGTCATTTGACAGATGAATTTCATGTAATTACCAAAAAAAAACGGTGTTTGTCACCTGTAATTCTCTATTGGGATGAATGGGAAATTAAATTTTTTCTTTATATCATTTGTAAAAATTATTAAAATTATGAACTTTCAAAACTTGAGATTTGCTCAAAACAACATGCTTACCCTTAAAGTGTTCCCTGGGGTCCGTACGGACCCCACGCGATTTATTTTTCCTGTAAAATTCCAATAAGTGGTAACACTGAGCTGTGATATCGCGACTTTGTTTGGGGTTAGTGGTAGTAAAAAAAGAACATACCGATCATTGTTCCTCTCTCTCGTTTTGCGTGTGGTTGCAGGGTGAAGTTCGTTACACTTACATAATATAGATGGCGTTTTTTTGAAAACATCCAATTCTCGTTATTCATGCATTAAATTTAGCAACCAGTTAGTCTACCGAGTTCTAGACGTTACTAATTTTTCAAATCCCTCGATAGTTGAATTTAGAAAAAAATGGAAATTTTTTTTTTAATCAATGGAAAATAATTCGAAGAAACTTTCAAACCTAAATAT
>FIZU01032875.1:0-20743 GCA_900064475.1 Pseudococcus longispinus
TCTGGGCTTGTTTCAAGTCGATATCTCTCATATACTGCAATTTCAGAAAAATCGAGCCACTTAGATTTTTTTCAACTTTTATTTCTTGAAAAATTGTTCTGAAAAAAATTTTCGACCAGAAATGTCCCACTTAAAGGGGAAAAATGAACGAAAAAATCGGGTTTTTGCAATTTTGATGATGATACACCACAATATCAAGTCCCACAAAAATATGGGATTGTATATCATTTTTTGCAGAATTGCACCTCTGAAAAGGGGTTACTAAAATGTCCCTTTGACCTTGAAAAAGTGCTAGAATTTTTTTTCAAAAAATTCCACAAATCACCCTTGATAGTATCTACCATCCTCGCAAGTTTGAAAAAATTCGGTTGAAAACTGCCAAAAATGGAAATTTTTAACGAAAATCCACATTTAACCCCCCAGAAGGGATTAGAGTTGAGATATCGAGCTAAAAATTTTTTCACTGGAGTTTTAGACCATAAGGCGACCAACTCCACTGGATAATTTAAAATTCGGTGCTCGGGACCAAATCACCCCTATAAACCAGGCTACGCTCTTTCTATAAATTTTTCCACTTTCAAGCTCTTTCAATTTTGATTTTAGGCAAAAAAAGGAAATTAACAAAATTATTTTCATAGCCTCTGAACTGAAAAACCAAAAAAGTAAAAAATCGATCAATCACTCATCCAGTGAATTTAATCACACTCTTCCACAAAAAAAAAAAAAAAAAATGAGCCACACTTACAAATAAACGTATATAAGTAGGTATTTTATAAATTGAAAATTTCATCAAATAGGATACCACTTAATGTAAACCCTAAACCTCTATCTCGTCGAATTACGCTTTTAAAACCGAAAGCAGGTGGAAAATGGCGCGGAAAAATTCATATAATAAAATAATCCATCGATGTAAATTTCCACCTTTCGCTCGGCTCGTCGGTGGGCACAGCGGTTTTTGACGCTTTTAAACAGTTCATTAATCTAAACCGAAGTTGGTAAAAGTTTACCAACCGATGGCTGTCCGAGACGAAATAAAAAGCCTCCGCGATGCGGTGGTAAAAGCCCTGTAAACGCGGCAGCTTTGTTCGAAAATGATACAGACGAATAATCGTAAAAAAAATAAAGAGAGGAAAAGAGTGAAACAATTGGCTATATAATGGAGAAGGCGCGGCAAGGCTGGGGTAATTTGACGCTGTGATCAACAGGCTGATTAGGAGATTGCAATGTGGCTGAGAGAAGTTGGCAATAGCATAGGAATTCTCTAGCGATTTGGTATGAATTGTTGATTTTCGAGGCGAGTATAGTACGAGGCTTAATACCTTTGGAAATATTAGCTTTTATGCGATGTTAATATAAACCTGATGGGTGATGGTAGCGAAGACGTAAATCTGTTGGGCGGATTTTATACGCTTCGACTTGTCAAATGAATGTAATTTATTCGAATCCTTTTTACCGTCTTGTTTATGTACACGTTGAAGCGTAGTTATTTTGCACGGGTCATTGGAAAAAGTTTACGAGGTGGGATTAGCCGACGAAAGGTAGCGGATCGCGATTTGCGGGTTGGGTGCAAAAAATACAGGATCAAGTGTCGTTTTCTGGTACTTTAAAGTTGCGAAAACGTTTCTAGAAATTATGATGGCCGGAATACATTATAAAATGTTTCTCGTCTTATCGATATTCTCGACGTTCGCGTCGGATACGTTGAAACTTTGTTGCTAAAAGCTGCCGCCAGTCGTTTAATTTTCACAACTCGGCCGAGTACCGCGGCGCACGAATTTGCGAATTTAATTAAAAGCTAAAAATTCCAAATGACGATTACTATACTTTCAACAAGGAAGGAAAAAATGCTGAATTTTCATAGCTTACTTAACGATATTTTTATTTTACTCGTATACGTAGATAGAATTATTAAGAAAACTGGGTGAAATATCAATACGTAGGAAAATTTCTTTTTTTCCTTTTCTTTTTTGGCAACTACGCAACGGAAATTTCCTTTTCACACTTTTGGAAAAATAGAAGGTGCTTTTTATTATTTTTTTCGCCCGAAAAAAATGAGCGAAAAGAGTAGAAAACCGTGGCGCATAAAATTCGTTTATTATTAATTATAAAAGAAGAGAGTTTTTCTACCGCTAAAAGGGCCTTTCATTCGAAAATTAATCATATAATTTTCATTCGTATCCGGTAGGGTTGAAAGTTTTCGGTCGACTGATCTCGAAATTGTTAGCAAATAGTATTTTTTCTCTCAAGATTACGCTTTATTATTTCTTTCTCAACGGTTGCGGATTTTCTGCCAGTACGATGGAGATTAGTTGCAAGAGAATCGAAAAATGAAAATATCTACATGTACTTCGAACGAATATCTAATTCGAATGACACAGTTCACTCGGATTGATCTTTTCTCCAAATCTATATATTTTTTGATGAGTTGTTAGGTAACTCGAAGGTACCAGGGGGATGGGATGTGGAAAGATTTATTTCGCCTCGAAGTAAATTAAACTGTCGTAAGAGTTATTTACGGATAATTTAGTACAGCGTGGCGTTGATTCTTCGTCGGTATTTTTTCATCTTGGTCGAATTCGCCCGAATGGATTTGTATCTGAGGTATTGATTAATACGCGGATCGTATGGCTTTGGCGTACGATAACTGTTACCTTTTGTGTATAATAGATTGCATATTTTTCGGCGGATTTTTTCCCAAGTTTTTTCTTTGATATCATTTTTTCGCGATGAAGGTCATTTTTCAACTGTCGGAACAAAGAGTAGGTTGAATATTTAGAAAAGCTCTGGAATTACGTTGGGAAGCCGCGTTGAATTTTTGAATGTGAAATAAGCCTACCTACGCGGAGTCATTGTACTATATTTGGATGTAGAAAAAACCCCCAGACTGGAATATTTTACGAAAATATTTATCCAGGCTGAATCTAAAACTAAGGAATTTTTTCCCAAAGCGTATAATTTTATTTTAGTCGTAAGCGTAACTTGGGATAAATGTTGGAGGGGTAAATATCAAGTACACAGCGTAGCCAGACAGATCTTCAAAAGGAAGGGTGAGTCTTTGCAAAAAAAAAGGTGATTTTATGTAAAATTTTAAAAGATACCCAATACTTTGTCAAAAGAAGGGAATTTATTAAGTCCGAGCGAAACAAGGGCGAAATTTTTTGCAGAAAAGGCACTCAAAAGCTGGAATTTCATCGTTTTTTCCTAATTTGTCAGTCGTCAAGAGGACACAAAAAAACATTTTGCTACTAAGTATTTACTGAAAATGAAAACCCCCTTTTCACTCCACTGATTATTTCTATTTCCATACTACCCATGAAAGTATAAAACATAGGATATGCTTTTGCTCTTTCTGCTATGTCAAACCGAAATGCACATTCCAATCTGGCATTATAATGCCGGACTTTATCTAATTGTAATTTCAAACAGTCGGACACAGTGTTATCATGTCTCGTGAAATGTCTAAAAGTCAAATTTTGAAACAATCTAAATTGTTCCAAGTTCAAAAGTCAACTGACCCTTAATAAAATTTTTCAAAATCGAAAAAGTCAGAATTTCTGAAATTTTCCAAGTCCCAAAAAATCGAGTCTGACAAAATATCTGAAAGTCAGCATTAGTGTTAAAACTTTCCAAGTCCAAAAAGTCAGTGAAAATTTGAAAATGTTTCCAAGTCCAAAAAGTCTGCCTGACAAAATATCGGAAAGTTACTCTGATTTCTAAAATTTTTCAAGTTCAAAAACTTTAAATTGTTTGTCCGAGTCCAAAAAGTTAATGGAAATTTGAAAATTTATCCAAGTGCAAGGAAGTCAGACAAAATAGCTCGCAAAACCATATTCTATGCTAAAAAGAAAATACTGGTGACAAGTCGTCATAAACGTTTTGAGTAAAAATCAATCGATTATAATTTAAAAACTTTTTCTCCGCATTTTGAGAATTTTTCCATAATTTTTGCCTTCAAACAAAATAAAAAACTCAAAACTTTGAAAAATCGTGGTCAAAAGTTTAGATTTTTACTCATATTTTTTGCACAATTTCACGACTTTCTCAAAAAAAAAAGTTTTCTGACTTTGTAAGAGAAATTTCAATTTACTTCCAGTCTCCCATTCCAAATTAGCAGACCTCTAACGAAAATATAAATTGTAATAAAATGGCAAAAATCAAAGGTTTTGGTTTTTTTGACACTGAAATGAAAAAAAAATTATCCTCGAAAAATTAATTTACAAAAATACGGTCCTTCTAATCGTAAAACAACAGCCATTTTCGAACTCGTCGCATTCAAAGACCTTGAAATCGATATGTATGAAGGATTTTTATCACTTTTTGAGTTCTACCCTTACCCCCTCCTCACCAAATACCACAGTTTAGCTCTAAAATGATTAACTGCGCTCAAAAAAGTAATTTTTCAATCATTAGAATCAGTGTACAAATTTACATTTATAAGTTATTGATTTGAAGTTGAGAGAGTCTACATATTAAAGCATAAGTAATTAAAAGTGGGTGTTAGGGGGTTATTTAAGTGGATGAAATTCACAAAAGTGATAAAATATCATCATGTATATCGATTTCAAGGTTTTTCGTACTGCTGAATCCAAATTTAGAGACCATTTTTCATTTCGATCAAAATTTGTCTACGTAAAACCAAATATGACTTCCCAGAAAATTAAAAAACAAAAAATAAACTTTGACTTCAAAAATCTTGAAAGCTAAGGCCTCTAGAAAAAAACTAATCGCTCATAGGAGAAAGAGAATTTCAAGCTCTACAATTTTCATCCCTCGCATATTTTTTGTTGCACCCTTAGTTTGGCCGTTCATGAGAAATTTACAAAGACGGTGCCATTTTTTGTTTTTTTTTTTCTTCATTTTCAAATAAATATGGATTTTCTAGCCAAACTAAGGGTGCTACAAAAAAAATGCGAGGGATGAAAATCTTAATTTTCGAGATGATCACAGTCAAAGTAGTTTCATTTTTGAAATTAACGAGTTCGTAAATTTCCCATAAACATGAATTTTTTGACCAAACCAAGGGTGCTACGAAAAAAGTGTAGGGGATGAAAATTGTAAAACTTAAAATGCTCTTTTTCCTTCGAATAACAGTTCTTTTCTAGGAGGCTTGGTTTTCGAATAGTTAAGGTTATTTTTTCATTTTCAAAACCATCGACCTTATAAATGGGCCACCCTTTATATTGATGCTTCAAAGATGAAACTATGAAAATTGAATTAATTTTTCGTACATTTTATTCTCCATGTACAGTTTGATTAAAAAGTTTCAAAATACTGGCTCATAATGAAGGGAAGATTATCAAAATGTCAGTATAAACTCCTATGAGATCTTCTGAGAGACAATTTTATGAATCGAATGCTATAATTTTTTTTCTAAAAAAATGATTATGTGATTTCTGTCTGGTAGACATTTTTTTAAATAAATAAATAGGTATCTCGTAAAAAACACAAACAATTCAGTTCAATTTGATTTCAGCATTCAGCAACTCCACGAATACAACGAGTACGTGATCATTTCCCAATTCCCATACAATAAATAATAATTCTGACATATGTACCAGATAAATTCCATCTCGTGTTAGCGAGTTGTAATATTGTACAAACGAATGCGCAGTAATCAAGTTCCATACCTATAGAGACCTACTGTGTTATCAAGCGAACAGTTCGTCGATCCGTGAACCGAACAGCAGAATCAACAATCTTTAATCTGACATTAAACTTTTACAAGGTACTACTCGTATTTGAATACGTGCAGTTAAGCTCTGTATTACAGACGTAAACCAAACTTTAGCTTTATGGCTACCTAGACGTACCAATGTTGATTTAGGTTTTGTTAACAAGTCTTTTTAACATAAAACACTTTTGCTCACTTTGGAAAATTCATTTCAAGAGGTATCTATATTATCCAATATCCACTATCCAGGTATTCTCGTAGGTACACATTTTCCAATATATTTACCTATGTAGCATTTTCTTATCGATTCTTTCATTTACTCAATTTCATATCTGCTATGAAATTGATAGCAAAACGTATAATACAAATACAAACGTCACAAATATCTCGACAGAGCCTAAATAAAATGGGCATAACTTTCGTACGTTTTAAAATTACATACCTATATATTCACCTTATTCGATATTTATTGCAATCTCCCGACAAAAGTGACGACCTACAATAAAATATTAAAATATTTCGTCTTCGCATTCGATTGAAAATTTCCATCAGCCGAAACGAATCGATAGAAATTTTCAATAAACTCGTACCATTCTAAAGAGCAAAAAAAAACACGGAAATAAACTGAAAAATAATATCCCAGACAATATGAAATTTTTAATTTAATTCCACCCCGAATAAAATCCACCAAGAAATAAAAATTTTCCGGCGAAATTGGCTCAGAAACGATAATAAAAAAAATATAACTGTCACAAAACGACAAAATCCGGCTCCAATTTGTTCCACTATATTTCAAATACGCAGCAATTTTAAATGCTCGAGTGAAAAGCGCCATAAAATTACTCTCTTTTTTTATGGTTAATCTGACAATTGACAGACAATGTTTACACATTAATTCGAAACAAATTCGGTACACTGAATTTCGTATGGAGAAAAAATGAAGTCGAAAATCAAAAATGAAAATAACGTCGTAGCTTATGGCAGCGAAAGTGATGTTTTCTTGCATCGTTGAAAGCTGCGTACAACTACGACCCGAGGAGAGAATTTTTTTTCGACTTTTGCCATAATTGGGTACCGTTGACCGGAAAAATTCACGCTTCGACGAGCTCGCTACGTTTTCTTATTAATTTTATTATATTTCACGACTGAATAATAAGGTTATCAAATTATCCTAATGTTTCGAAAACATTTTCGTTTTTATTTTTACTTTTTTTTTTTTTTTTTTTTGTCAATAATAATACGTAGTTAACCTGTTCGAATAATAAAAAGACGACGAATTTATTCCTAAAGCGAATTTCGTACTTGGTGTTTTTAGCACAAAAGAATCGATACGATGTCCTTTTTCTTTTTCGAGTATTTTATACATAGAAGGACGATGAGGGGGGGGGGGAAAGGTTGTTTAAATTGAAATAAATTAATACCGCCATTATTTAACGCGTTGACAGCTTTCCAAGTTAAACTTTCAAGGTGCTAAAATGAAATCGACAATTTGAAGTGGACATCGCAGTCGCAGCCTACCCATTATGTTGAGTATTACTCGAAACCTCTGTTAAGAAAATTTTTTTTGACAACAGGTATGTTAAATATAAAAACATATTTAATGGGACTACTATAAGTATCTTAACGTCATTCACAGACCATATTGATTACTTGTGGAAAAAAAGAAGGGAAATGACAGCAGAGTAAAGTAATATACCGCATACGCCTTTCATCGCTTTCATTTTCTTCGGCGACAAAACATGTACAGCAGGTTTGGAAAACACGCATATGCAAAATCATAAACCAACTTAATTCTCTTTCGACTTGGGGGGAAATTCGAAGCGACGTTATAAATTTCTCATTTTTACACGCACGAAAATTCATAGTGTTGTAACAATATCGCAGCGCAACGAAGAACGCGGGGAAGGCCGAAAAGTGAAAAGTGTCATCGAAAATACCTTCGTCGTTTACTCACTCGTCTCTGAAATTTACGATGTAATAAATTCGACGTCGCTGGGTGTTTTGGAGAAAAAACAGTGACCTATTGGACTACGCTACGTAGCGTAGGTAGGCAACTACGTGGACTTGACCGTTTGTAATGTTAGTAGGTATACAATACCGCGTGATGTGTGTCCCATTTCTGAATGTAAAATGGCTTACGTTATTTTTGAACCACCCAGTCACGCGAATTTAATATTCATTACGTTTTCCAAAGCGATAATAATCATTTTGTATGTTGTTTTAAATATAGGGCAAGCAAATGCGCCCAAATATTATCCGCGTCGTCGATGCTGGCCGAGATGAATTCGTCATCGTGTCGCACGATTTTCGAGCGTTTTTTTGTTCGGTAGCCTTTTTTTTGTGTAAACCTTTCCGTAGGTACTCAAAAATGGTATCAAAAGAATTAGATTATCTGATGGTTAATCGAAGTTTTGTTTGAAAAAATTCTACGTGTAGTCTTTGTAATTGCATATTTTCCCCCCGACAATTTTTGATCGAGTTGATAAACCCGGGAGAAGTGCAAGTGGAGGTTTTTAAATTCATTCGAGCCTTTCATTAACAACTTTTTCTTCAATTTATGCAACTCGGATAAAATTTTGGTAAATTTGAAAGAACAGTTGACCTCGTACTCTCTGCTTTGTTCGAGTTCTTAATTGTAGTCATTTTACTTGTTTTTTTTTGTATTTCAATATGTGCCTACTCTTGGGTCATAAAATCAATTTGAGATTTGTCTTTTTTTTAATTTTTTTCTCGATTTTCAACATGAATAGGTTTTTGGAAGGGTTTATGGGGGATTGGCTAACAAATTTATGAGATAGGAAACAAAACTGGCTTTTTTGGCCTCGACATTTTTTGATAGATGAGCTGGAAGGATAGTGAGAAAGATTTTGAATTTACGATTTTTTATTGAAGTGTTATATTTTGAGTTACATATTTTCTAATATTTCAATTTTTTTTGAACTAGGAAGTAATAGTCACGAATAAAAGCTATCTAGATATCTTTTTAACGAGAAATCTTGGTCTCAAATTGTAAATGTTTTAGTGCTCTACCAGCTATATATTAGATACTAGATAGGTATGCTTATTTTGTAAAAAATCCCCCCCCCCCGCCCCCTAATATCATACTACCCACAAAATTTTAAAACATAGGATATGTTTTTGCTCTTTGTTTGATTTCCAAATCATTTCTATGCTATCAACCTACTCATTTTTTTTACTAATTCAAATTTCAAAAATTAAAAAACAAATATAAATCTTAGAATTTTTTTAATCCAAAAAGTCTGAAGTGTTTGTCTGACAACTCTAAAATTTTTCAACCCCCCCCCCCCCAAACAGAAATTTTAAATTTTTTCAAAGCCCAAAAAAGTCTGACAAAATGTCATAAAATCAATTTCTGAAACTTTCCTAAACCTGAAAAATCTGCCCGATAAAATTTTGGAAAGTTACCCTAATTTCTAATAAAATTTTCCAAGCCCAAAAAAGTCTGACATATGTCGCTCGAAATCTGTCGATCCTTTTTCGCGGTTTTACTCACCGATAAAGCATATCCTATGCTAAAATGGCGATGAAGATTTTTAATGAAAATTTCAGAATTCGAAAACGTGGAAATCACGAATGAATTCTTCTTAAAAAGGAAAATTGAGTCGATATTTGGTACGATGTTTTATGCTTGATGTTGATATCAATTCAGCTGAATAGCCTGCGTAGAACATAGTTTCGGGTTGAAAAACCATATTACGAAATTTCAAGTTATGATTGTGGAACACTGATCCATCTACTTAATTAATAGGAATCAAATTAATAAATAACAGGAGAAATTTCGAACTCTTTGTTTAAAAAATTTTTCAATTTTGGTGATATCAAGATATAAGAATTTGACTGAAAAAAAGTGATCCAAAACTGTGATTTTTTTTGTGTTTTGTGAATTGCAAAAATTGTTATTTTGATACGAATTCTTTGACATGGAAAAAATAAATCATCATCCGCCATAAAAAAATCCACCTTGAAGCAAAATTTTTTCAAAATTTCATCAAATTTAAGAATCGTAGTGTCATGAAACATTCCTGTAATACGATAAGATATCATGAAATTGGATTTTTCTGCTTTCACGATTTTCCAGTAATAAATTCGTGAAATCATGACATTTTTTTTTCAATTTTTGATAATTTCTCTAAAACTGCAAAAAGCTTACTAATCAAGAAATCATGATTGAAAAATTAGCTCGTGAAATTATCAAATGGATACTTTTATATTTTTTGCAACTTTTACAACACTTGAACTGCAAGAATCTCGAAAACCAAGCCCTCCAGAGAAAAACGACTAGATCTTAGGAGAAGAAAGATTACAAGCTCCTACAATTTTCATCCCTTGCATTTTTTTCTTAACACCCTTAATTTGGTCAGAAAATGCATGTTTATGGAAAATTTACAAAGTGTAATTTTTTTCTTCATTTTCAAAACCATCAACTTAATTGTAAATTTTCCACAAACATAGATTTTCTGTCCAAACTAAGGGTGCTACGAAAAAATGTAAGGGATGAATATCGTAGAGCTTAAAATTTTCTTTCTCCTACGATTTGTTAGTTTTTTTCTAGCGGGGTTAGTTTTCGAAATTTTTGCAGTCAAAAGAATTTATAAAATTATCGACTTCGAAAACTTGCCATAAACATGGATTTTCTGGCTAACGTAAGGGTGCTACGAAAAAAATGCAAGAGATAAAAATTGTAGAGCTTAAAATTCTCTTTTACCTAAGAGCTATTCATTTTTTTCATAGGGGGCTTGGTTTTCGAGATTTTTGCAATTGAAGTGTTTTTTTCCTTTTCAAAACCAATGTCTTTCACCCAGAACCACCCGCCACCCTGTACATGATTCGATGTTTTTCTGACAATCTGAGAAATTTAGTTTGCCTCAGAACATGTTTTTAGAACGCCATCTAGGAATTTCCATAGTCCCTTCAATTTTGAAGTAGGATAAAGAATAATAAGAAGGGGAAGTTCTGCGCCAGGAGCAATTTTTGAAATCAATCGTTATTTCGTTATTCCGATTTTGTGACGAGATATTCTGAAGAAGGAGAATTCGAGTGATGATTGATGAAATACGAGATTCTGGGCCAGGAGTTTTTTTTTAATTCAATTATAAAAATTTGGAAAGGGATTTCTAGAATTTTTGCATTTCATATCTTTCTTTTTTTGGAGTTGAGTAGTTGATTGTATTTTTTTCAATTTGTAATAAATCTCGTACAGGAAAATAAAATCAGGTAATTTTAATTTGATTTTATTTCCTGCGTGTGATTTTTAAATTTCAAAAAATGACCATCCTGCATTACAAAATCGTAAAAATTTTTTTTTTGCTTTTTCGTCATTTCTAACGATTTTTAAAGCATTAAAATATTCGATAATAAAAAAATCACTTAAAAATTTTATCAAAATTTCTCCAATGTTGAAACAAAGACCACAAATTCGTGAAAAATATAACAAGGTAAGAGTACGTAGATGAAATCATACCTATGAATTTCTACAATTTTGTGGCTTTTCAAAGAAAATTTTTTTTCTGGTTTTGATGACTTACTTATCTAACACTGAACGAAAGTTTTTCCCGCCTTTCTTTAATTTTTCTGATATTTCAACAATGGACAAACATTTTGATTTTTCCATTAGGTATCTTTGAATTTGGAATTTTTAATCTTTTTCTACAATTTTCCGGCATTTTAATAAGAAAGCCACGATTTCCTGAAATTGTACTTTTTTCAATGACAAGTCATTGAATAAAATTTTATAAAATCATAAAAAGTCTCTTTCAAATTTTTTCTAGAATTTCAACGATAAAAATTCCCAAAGTTGAAAAAAACATTATCTTCAATTTTATCACAATTTCTGCGGCATTACGAAAATAAATAATTTGATTATGAATTATTTTCTTCGCCTGGGATATCGCTCGGAATAAGTAAGTGTGGTGGGAATTGAGCCTTTCAAAATCAATATCCATTCAACCCTCCCTCGCAGATCTCAAATGCATATTGAGGAATTTTAGGATATCCTTACGAGTCAATGAAGTATACTCATCACTCGTACCAATGCTCTTCTCATTGCACGGCCTAAAATGAAAAAAATTTCAGAATTGGAATTTATGACAAAAAAATATAAGTACCCAATACAATTCATTTCATTCGATCGTAACGTTTCCAGGATTAAGTGTTCGTCAGTTCAAAGAATCGTTTTCGAAGACAAAAAATCCAATACAAAACCTATATAACACGAAGTATTACGCCAGTAAAAAAAATAAAATAGCCCACTATCGCAAAGTAACTCAATTTAACGTGTCTTGAGCCTGATGTGGGCATCCAGCACAGCAAATCGATCGGCACAAAAAAGCTCAACTTTAAGTCTCGCTTCAACGATACATATCCGCGTTAAACCAGTAAACCAAGCGAACAGCTTTCGATTTGAAATTCAATTTTTTATTTATTCTTTATCTAGTCACGCTTCGTGTAACGTCGCATCGCTCTGTGGTCTTCTCCTCTCTTCTCTCTCTTCACACCAGCCAACGTCTCAATTCTCGGCAACTTTATACATTAAGTACATAGACATACATAATATTGTACGGTCTCGTTGCAGAGATGAAACAACATCTATAATATAATAAAATGAAATACAGTCTAGCGATCATATTTTTCAACGTATTCTCTATACCACTTTATTCCTTTAACGAATTTACCGTATACCTACGTCTTGAATTTTCCATTAAAACAATACCCCTCTCTACTCTGCCCACTTTTCTTTTTTTTTTAAAATACAAAATCGTTCCCGAGTCAATTTCCAACGACTTATTCGCCGGCTTTGTGAAGTCAAGAAGGCTGACAAAAAATCACCGCACACACCAATCACGAGCGAGTTCATTTTGGTAAATAGCAACTTTTGTTTTCATTTTCACGCCATTCCGATTCCATCTTTTATCCGGCCGTTTCATCAATTTTATTAACGCTTCGCTTCATTCGAGGCACTCTCGTTTTCACCTTTTTGCGTTTTATTCTGCGTTTCTAGCCATCGCCAAAACGACGACTTCGCTTAAGCACGCAAAAAAACGTCAACCGAGTCGAGTATCCAGATGCGGTTTACTAAATGAGCTCGTGAGTTATGACTAATTACAAGATCATTTTCCCTACTTTGATATAGATTTAAATTAACGATTAATAACGACGTTGCCTCGAGCTACTCGTAGCTAGCACATTTACGTAAAACGTTCGAACAATCGAGCCCGAGAAAAAGTATATCCACATATAATGATAATAACCATAATTTATATCATTTGTTGGCGCCGTTTTGTTCGTTTTGGCAAAAAATAAACGCCGAATGCGCCCGGCAAAGCCCAAAAAATCCTACACGAATGGCCCTTTTATTTTTTCCCCATATATTGTTCGTCGTCGTCGTCCAACAACGTACAGCATTTTTATCCTTGTCTTTATTTCAATCTTTAAACTTTTAAGAAATATTTTTCAATTTGCAAAACTTTCGTTTGGCTTCGATCAGACGACATTGACCGGAGATAGAAACGAGCTTAGACCAATTTCGCCCAATATGATGTTAAAATCTGCGTCTTTTCGTTTTACATACGATATTTTTATTTTATCCGCTCGCCTGGGTTTCTTTTTTTTCCCTCCGATGTCCAAATATCATCGGTTTTGGTTTCTTGTATCAGGACGGCGTTAAAATTACATCGACTTTTCCACAACAGTTGTCCATGTGCTCGAAATTCCGAATGAAAATCTCGTTTGTAATTTTATTACACGACGTGTACGCCGAAGTGACTTATTCTTTTAACATTATTGTAACCTCGATGAGATTTATGGATGTTTTCCTCCTTTTTTTCGCCCCTTTCGTCCATATCCTCCGGTGTATAGTTATACTCCTCCGTACGAATAAATTCAATAACTGCGTATACGCGAACATAGAGGCAGCTTCGAAATCACAACTTTGAACAGACAACCTATAAACTTCTCGCGGGTCTATATTTCTTCGTATATAGTCGTGTATAATAAAAAATAATAATTCGTTCGAAGCTCACACATAAACACACGCTTGTAAAATAATGCTCCGAACACACGACGACGACAAACCCCCGAGTAACGAGAGCAAAACCCCTATCAACCGAATAAAATATCGCTTTCGCGACGTTAAAAAAGTTTTATACGTAGAAGGGTATGGGAAAAAAATAAATTATAACTTTAAGGATGCCGCAGGATCTTCGAAGGTTTTTTTTTTCCACGTACACGCATTCGAATATAATACGATCAAACAATAAAGGCTACGACCTCGAAGTAAAACCCTCGTAAATATCACACTTGAATTTTTTGCAATTCATTTTTATCACGTAGGTAATTTTTTTCTCTTTTATTAACACCTAAAACGAGGAAAAACCGGATTCGGTAGACATAATTACGAAAAAAATTGACGTCTTGAAATACACTGCGGAGATATTGTCAATCGCATTCGAGACAATTTTTTTTCCTCCATAAATCCCCTCGAAGAGAAATTTTTCGGAATTATTTCACTCGGAAAATGATCATTAAAGAAATACTACTTCGCTTGCGGGATTTCTCTCGGTCGAATTTGTTCTTTGTTATACGTATACTTCCATTCTTATAAATTTTTACAACGGCTTTTGACGAGAAATGTAGTAGTTTGGTTTTACGAGTGAGGAGTATAAGCTTTGGTAAATAACGAATGTCCGCGACAATTTTCCTTATCGATCATAAATTTTGATAATACTCGTGTCGAAATTTTTTATTGTCTAGTGCGGTTGATGCTTCTGGTTGATAAATTCGTTAGATACGTTTGCCTCTGGGGAGTAATGAGTTACGTTGCTTATTTCGTATTGATCCCCCCCATCCCCGTGTGGTGAAATTAACCCTTTTGGTGAAATATTGCGATGTAATGCTGGGAATTTCGTTGAATATTTTGTAAATATTTGATGAAATGATTTGTAACTTTTTGTGTAGTATCATGTCATGTCATATGAGATCTGCATGAATGGATTATGTGATGAAAGACATATGTCTGGTGACTGAAGACTTACGTTTTAAGCAGAGATAGGCAAGATCATTTTCAAAGTGATCTAAGATCAAGATCATTAAGATAATTTTAAAAAATCAAAAAGATCAGGGTCAAAGGTAATAAAAATCATTTCTCAAAAAAGATCTTAGATCATGATTTAAGATCATGATTTTTTTTTCTGGTAAAAGATGACGGAAAAAAGATCACTTTTTTAATTCGTTAAATCAAACATTCTTATTGAAATAATCTATGAATTTTTTGCACCTTATAGTTTGAGGGCTCACTTTGAGTAATTTTAGTCATGAAGTGTCCAACAAATATCCATAATTTCTTGGATGATTAATATCCATGACTTATTATTAGTACATCTACGATCTTGACCTTAATGATTTTTTTGATATTTTTTTTTGAAAAAGTAATTTTATCAATGATTTTAGATCACCTTTAATTCGATCCTTTCTCAAGTGATCCAAGATCAAGATCTTTTTGATCTTTATGATTTTTTTAAAATTAAAATCAAATCATCTTGCCCATTTCTGATTTTAAGTCACAAGCTACATAAAACAAGTCATTAGTCACTTGACACAAATAACTTGTTACGTGACACGAATATCCTGTCATGTGACACAAATCACTTGTCACGCAACATGATACACAAAATAGTGACGAAAATCTCTTGAAATATAACACAATTACTAGTCACGCGACACAAATATCTTGTCACGTGACACAAATATTTTGTTACGTGACACAAACCACTTGTCACACAACAAGATATATACAACACGACACAATTCACTTGACACATGACACAAATTACAAGTCACGTGACAGAAATAGCTTGTCACAGCACAAATACTTGTTACGTGACACAAACCACTTGTCACACAACATGATACATACAATACGACACAATTCACTTGACACATGCCACAAATTACAAGTCACGTGACAGAAATAGCTTGTCACGTGACACAAATATCTTGTTACGTGACACAAATCACTTGTCATGTCACGTGATATAAATATTATGCGTTACTAATCACTTGTCACATCACACAAATTACTAGTCAGGTGGCACAAATAGCTTGTCATGTAACTTGAATATTTGTTACGTGACACAAATTACCTGGCATGCAACATGAAACACTTGTTACATGACGCAAATCACTTCTCACGTAACACAAATAATATGTCACGTGACATAAGCTACTTGCCAAATGATGAATAACTTGTCACTTGTCATGTGACAACTTTTGCTACAGGACATTGAATACTTACAATTGTCATGTGACATTAAGTAACTTGTGTGACATGATTCACCTAGCAGGCAACAAATGTCACTTATCATGTGATACAAGACTCTTTTAACATTCAATGGAGCAAATGGCAGTTGTCATAAAACATTTTTCATGCGTTACACTTTCTTTTGATATGTGACAATCAATCTTGAGTGATGGGTAAATAATGGGGAGGGGGGGTTCTTTAAAATTGACGAAGGTTCCCAGCCACTTTCTCCAATCCGGTTTCTCGAATAGAAAACTACCGATTGGTCGTTTTCCCGAATCAGTTTTTCCCAAAAACGATTTTCTAATCTCATTTTCTCAAATTGTTTTTTTTCTGGGAATTGAAAATCTCAGCTCGATTTTTTCAAACTCGACTGAAAAATCGTTAAAAATGAAAAAGGGGATTGGATCGAAAGTATCTAGTTCAAATAAACTTCTATCTCAATTTTTTGTATTCTAACATTTGAAAATTTCACAATTTTTGGATGAATTTTGGGAACAAAAAATACTTTTTTGACAGATTCGAGGTCATTGATTACAAATGTGATAGAAAATCCATCTTCAAAGCAATAGACTTTTGAAAAAAAAAGTTATTCGAGGGAGTTGAAATTCGGGGAAATTGATTCGGGAATTTGATCGTCGAGGCGAAGGAATTTAGGAAAATGGTTATTGGGGAAAAAGTTATTCAAAAATTTTCCACGGGGGAATCCATAATCGGGAAATTGTACTAGAATTACTCAGTGGGAAAGTGAATGAAAGAGTAGACAAAATAAAAAACAATTGATATAAAATAAGAATTCGAGCTCGATTTTTTTGATAAAATCAAAAATTGAACTGATATGCCATTTTTTAAGGCGTCCCCTTTTCAAGGATCCACCCCCTTTCTTTGAAAGTTTCCTATCTCAGTTCCTGGAGTAGCTTTTGAAAAAATTTCCAAACGAAAGTTAAAGATTGAAATCCTAGAAATAATTTCGGTTATTACAAAATTTCCGATTGGGCTCTTCCTTCCCCCCTAATTTTACATAATATGCGTGAAAATCACTTAAACTTCAAATTGTACTGCTCGCAGAACTATCTCAATGCAACTTTGGCTTACAGCACTGTCAAAAAAGGAAAAAATGTTTGCATGATTTTTGAAATGTTTGTACAATATTTTACTGAGTTTAGTTCACATTTTGACAATCTTGACGATATTTTCGAACATTTTTATGATTTTTTGAATAATTTTTTTCATACGTGAAATGATTTTTGTGAAAGTTTTAAAAATTTAGTTTTTATGAATTTGGGAGATTTCTGCGGTATTTTCATCAATTTTTTAAGACAATTTCAATAATTTTCAAGACTATTTGACAATTTTTACAATATTTTCGCTGATTTTTATGAAATTTTTGACCATTTTAACAACATTTCCAATAATTTTTATGAAATTTTTGCCCGATTTAATAATATGTTAAATGATTATGAAAATTTTAACATATTTTACAGTGTTTGAACCACTCTAACAATCTAAAATTTACAACTCCAAGAAGTCATTTGCACGATTTATAAAATTTCTCAAAAAAACCAATCTGTTGTAACAAAATTTCATGACACAAAAACGACATGCAAAAATTTTTACAAGACATATTCTCGTGAAAAACTGAAATTTACCAATGCCTCGACTTAAAATAAATTAAAACCTCGGTTGGATTTTTTGAAAAAAAAAATGAAGAAATATTACTCAATCAGCAATCCCTATCTCGCTTCATTGCGGTTTAAACAATTTCATCCAAAGTCTAAAACTTCATTCACACCTCATCCCAATAATCAATCATTATTTTGATTCGAATCCGAATGAAAAACACCCAGCACAAAACCACCCCTAAAAAAACATTTTTCGATTCGCGCTATAAGATCCCTTCGGGAAAAAAAATTCAAACTCACTTGGCACGAAATCAATCACACATTTCAGATCGTTGCCAGCGATTGAATTTTCATTAAAATATTCACCTACATACGCTGCAGGCATTCGCCACAGCCAGCCGTCTCGCCCCACGAATCGATAATTTTTCCAAACACACCAAAAAAGAAGAGAGAAAATATAACGAATAAATTAATTGAATCAATACAACTGGCAAATAGCTTTTAAACGATAAACATACGGCGAGGCGGCGGTAAATAAACAAATACGAGTATCTACGCTCATGCCTATGCATCGTATTAAAGAAAAACACGCGAAAAAATCGTCCGATTTGCTTCCACAGCGTACCTACGTATTTTCCAATAAATCAAATAAAAAAACGTTGATATCCGATGGTGAAAAATTTACTCGGTGCCTTTATTTACCCAACTGGTATACAATAACGCGTGCCACGAAGACGTTTACAGACCTACGTATTTGTTGTGGCTCATGTAATAACATCAGACTGGCTGTAATGGTGTTTTTTTTTGGAGGGAGAGAGGGGGGCAAAATCAATCGAAATTTGGTAAAATCGAAAATTGATTATTTTTATGGTAACTTTTTTCAAAGTCGTCGGTAAACTTATGAGAGACGAATGCCAATTAGATTGGATCCATTTTCATCCCCTGCCCCCGCTTTAGATAGCCTACCAGTATGATAAAACCTTTTAGCAAGTTTTCTCGCCCGAAAAGTGACGAAAAAACCCTTCCAGCATCGGTATCAAAAGCTCGAAAATTCGCACAACAAATGTTACCCTGCTCGTAACAAGTTAGCCAAATGTGTTTTTCTTATTACTTAACCGAGGTTCCATAAATGTCGCCATAAAGCAGGTTATTACACGAGATCACGTCTGTCTATGGCGCACGTTCTCGTTAAAGGCATTACACATTTGGCTGAATTGTTTTCACCACCAGCGCCACGAGATCGTACGTAAAATGTATTTTTAATAAGTCCAAATGATCGAAGCTCGGATTTAAACGACGAGCCGAACTAAGGAGTTGGGCATAAGCACGAAATTAGTCGATAAAACCCTCGCCAGCGAACTCGCTCGCCTACATCACGCTAGCCGGGCATTAGGTCAGTTGATTATCGTACTCGTATTTAGAGGAAAAAATCGCCATTTCGTTCCTACAGTTAGGTAGGTACAAATTACACGTAGTTACGAGTATTCGAACGTATAAATCTCTCCGGCTACTGTGTCACTTTATTAAAGGCGGTTTTTTGATCGAGTGGCGTACCCGACCAAATGGTATGTAACGTAATCGACGATGAGCGATGCGCTAACGAATACAATTTAAAACCGTTTTCCTCTGCTAGTTTTATTACCCGTATGTACAGGGTGAAAAAACTCCAAACAGCTGAATTAGCAATAATCTACTTTGGAAAAGTTTGCTAGGTACCTAGAAAGGGCTCCCTTTCCATGTTTTTCTATTCGGCCGAAAAAACAGTCTGCTTGGTTTACGTGTGCAAAGGCCGACAAAGTTAGTTCCAGCACTTCAAAGGCAAAAGGGATCTTGTTTTTTTGGCGAAGAGAAAAAAAAAACAAAACAAAAAATACTACCGCCTGTATCAAATATAGATTGATTTCTTTACTCGCATAAGAACTCGATTTCGCTATCCGCTTATAGTATAACGTTTTCGATTGAGCGGATTCGAATTTGACAAGGGAAAAAATTAGATTTCGTTTTTCAACGTGTAATATTGGTTCAGCTAGTCGAGAAATTTTTTTATATACCCGAGTATAAAACCATCGATTCGAAAAATAGCACCTCTTATAGTATCGTAGAACACTTGGCTACGTGTGTAGGTATTTTTTTACCTGCTTGGTTTCGATTCGATATGTTTTGTATGATTTTAAACCGTGATAAAAAAATTCCTCTGTGTGGGTGGAAAAAAATAACAGTTTAGGAAGTGGGACATGGTTGAAGAACTTTATATTTTGAGAAGGAAAGGAAAATGGACGTCATATGACTTTACGTCGTTGATAGAACGAGTTGAAAAAATTATTCAGTTGAGCAAAACTAGTTTTGTTGTTTTGGAGAGGGGGGATTAAGGGGTGTATCACTGAAATTTTCCTTGAAAAAATCATTCCTTTTTAAAATTCTGATGGAAATATTTCAAAATTTTGACATTATATTTGATGTTTAGACGATTGAAACTAGGCTGGTAGCAGCGTGTCTATAGTATCGTAGAAGTCATGGGAAAGTCATAGATTTCAAAAAGAGGCCATTGTAGTCATGAAAAAAAAATATTAAAAAATCATGAAAATCGCTGAAAATATTGTTAAGATTGTCAAAATGTTAAAAAGGTAATTAAAAATATCACACAAACGGTCTAAAAATTATCAAAATTGTTGA
This sequence comes from Pseudococcus longispinus, assembly GCA_900064475.1. Lineage (NCBI taxonomy): Eukaryota > Metazoa > Arthropoda > Insecta > Hemiptera > Pseudococcidae > Pseudococcus > Pseudococcus longispinus. Next base: position 20,282 of record FIZU01032875.1, read on the forward strand.
AAATTTCGTAAAATTGGTATAGAAATCGAAAATCTTGTAAAAATTTTTATAATTTTCATAAAAATCATGTGGGAAAACAAGAATAAATAATTGTGTAAATTGTTGGAAATGTTGTTACAATTGTCAAAAATTTTGCAAAAATCAGTAAAAATATTGTAAAAGCGATCATAAAATAATGAAAACTGTAGAAAATTTCGTAAAAATGGTTCAAATTTTTTTAAAAATCACTTAAAATGCGAAAAAAATTATCAAAAAAACATGAAAATCCTCGAAAATGTTGTTAAAATTGTCGATATTTTCACAAAAATCAGTAAAATGATTGAAAAAATGGTCAAAAAACCAAAAAAATCTTCAAAAATTACCTAAAAAATGCCATAACTTTCACAACATTTTCCAAAATTTCAATGTTTTGACATGGATATGTCTAATGGCTGGGGTCAATCCTGAAAAAGTGTCCAAATT
>FIZU01032876.1:0-14265 GCA_900064475.1 Pseudococcus longispinus
CAGCTTTTAATCTGCTTTTCCCCCAACTTTCTATCGGTTTTTGGCCTTTTTATCCCCCTTTTCGATCTTTTTTTTCAGCTTTTTATCGGCTTTTACCGACTTTTTATTAGCCTTTTCAGTTTTTTTTTCGGCTTTTTATCGTTTTCCCCCGTTTTTTTCGGCTTTTTATCGGCTTTTTTTTCGGCCTGAAGCTGATAAAAAAGCTGAAAAAAAAAACGAAAAAAGCCGATAGCCAGCCAAACGATAATACGCTAAGCCGATAGCCAGCCGAAAGCCGTTATTTAAAATCTCGTAAGCCGAAAGCCGAAAGCCGAAGCCGATTCGTTCGGCTTGACAGCCCTGGGCGGGGGATTTTAATGTGGTAGAAGGTTGGCGTGTGATGGTTTGATATAGGAAGGTGAGATGATGGAGATGCGGTAGTGGTTTTTAATGCAGTAGAAGGTTGGTGCTGTGCTAGTTTGATGCAGTGGGAGGCTGGTGTTGTGATAGTTTATGCAGTGGACAGTTTGATGCGGAGGAAGGTGTTTTGATGTGGTAGGAGGTTGGCTCTGTGGTGGTCTGATATGAACTGGGGGATTCAAATATGGTGGGAGGTGATTGCTGTGGTGGTTTAATGTGGTGGCCGGTGGGAGGTTGGATGTGATTCATTTCACTTGGCAACTGAGCCCACTACGGCAAAACCAGTAGTAACGATATTTCTCGGGCCCGAATACCATCAACTGATCATCTGAAAACATGAATCCAGGAACCAATTGACAGTAAATTACCTTCGTCTCATGACTCATGGTAATGGATGGTAATTTAAATTTGAAGAATCCGAAGCCGGATTTTTGATGGATTTTAGATTCATCTTTATTGGATTCTGAATCTTTCATTCCAGGATTTTGATTCAATGATTCCGGTTTCTCATCACTGAGAATTCGGATTCTTGGATTTCAACAGCCAAACTTTATGGATTTTGAACAACCCTGCGTCATCAATATTCTGTCAAATGTGTATCAAGTTTACCCCTTTTCCTCATCCCTTTTCAAATGGGAATGGTTTAGATTTTTATATAAATTCTCCAAATAAAAATTAAAAAAAAAAAAACAGGAAGGTTGCTGGCTGGCATTTTCTATTGCCGATGAATCATTCTAGATGGATTTAGGACCCTGAAAAATTTTCTCAACTTTTTCATTCTGCTGCCCCCTATTCGCCTTTGCTGACTACTCTTTTTCATCCACCTACGTAATTTCTTTATTCGGATATAAAAAAATACTCATGATATCAAGGTCCATTCCATTTTCCAAGGAAACTCGCCCCATTTCCAGACCTTCGAGCAAGTATCTATATGCCTACATGCATTGTTACGGAATTTCGCAACGAACAAAACGAAAATATCTTCCAAATAAATGGATTACGATTCGTTACCGCTGAGCGAAATTAATTACGATATAAAAATGGTATCGTAGGGTGCTTACGACGCTAAAAATCACAAACCGTAACGATGCAATTTGTCTAAGTATATTCTTATACCACGCTACGTAGGTCTAGGTACTACGTAATACGAATACTATAGTATGTGTATGTGTTAGCCGAATAAAATCTATTTCAGCATTTTCTTCGCGAAAACTTGCATCGTTTTTTTTTTCTTTTTTCGTTTGTACGTAGTATACGAAACAAAGGAAATTTATAGGTACGTTTGATACAGCAAAACACACGGTTTGGTTCGAGTATGGCCCTTTATTCATAGTAAATTTCCAATATTACATACTCTAGTTTAGTGAACAATGAATGAATCTTGGTCAGGCAATCAAGCTGTACTTAATCACTTTACCTGGGTTGCGAAAACAATCGAGGAAAGCAGAGGGGGGAAATTGGGTGGGTATATTTATACGTAATAAATTCTTTATAACCGTTTGGAGAATGATACCACTTATGAAAGCGGTTATGTAGCAGGTTATTATTAAGCCCCAAACGATGGAGTTGAAAATTGGAGACCTTTCGCAATTCGCAACAACGATACGATGGTCGCGCACCGCCGCGGTAATTTTCACCCGCTAAACAAAATAAAAAGAATAGAAATTGCGAGATATCACCAACAGATCCATAAACAAAGCAGTAAAAAGAATTTAAAAGGGCAGGCAATTTTGCCTTTGCAACGGTAAAGAAAAAAGTTACCGGATTGAGCGGTTGGGGGCTCGGCGGGCCCGCCATTTATGCGAACGCCGCGTATCCTGTGTGTACCGTTGGTAGTTTTATTGTAAAATATAATCATATCGGAGCTCGGAGGGCGCGCGTTCTATTGCGAATAACACAAGGAGTTATAGCTAAATTTTCGACGATACAGCAACTACTCCGTATCACGTAACGTTACCAAGGCGAAAAAAAAGCTATACTCTTGTGTAAGCATTTGAAATACACGAGCGACGAAACGAGCGACGGTTTCTTTATACATTTTTTCCTCTCTTTCTTTTACCCTTTGTGTATAAAAAATTATAATTATACGTAAAACATTCTACATCGGTACCGTCAACGAATAAATTTCCTAACTAATTAACAAAGCATCTGCTCTGCTTAGTTCAGTGTGTATAGCTGTATACTTTTCTTGACATAATCTATTACAAATTTATTAGTCGCTTTATCAGGCACACCGGCGCCAACGAAATTTCCCATTAGTTAAAAATTCAATCTCTTCAACGTCACAGTTATCACGAAGTATAGCGTTTCGCGGATACTCTGCGAGTTTGATGCTGTCTTTATGGTGTTACGATCACAAAACACGTCAAGAATTCCGCTATCGTGATATCAACTCGCGGTTGGTGTTTTGTTTGCGGGTACCTCTACCTTTCTCGGTGTTCGTTTTTCATCATTGACACAACGATGACGCAAACGGGTCGTTTTAAAATCATCCTTTACTCGGAGACGAAAATAATAATGTAAATGACAATCGATTATTTTACAATGTTTTTTTTTTCGCTGGCAGTGATACGAGTATGGCAATTGGGTGAAATTGATTTTTTATGTGGAATTTCAATGAGGTAGGTATCTTGGATAACTATTCGTACTTTCTAACCTACAATCCTGACAGGAAAATTTTTCGGGCGAGAATGAAACCCTAAAAAATCGACTTTTTCCAGTAGAGTTTTTGGCTGCAAAATTTTTGAAAACTAAGCCTCCCCGAAAAAAACTAATTAGTAACTATACAGAAGGAGAATTTCAAGCCCTACAATTATGATTCTTAGCATTTTTTTCGTAGGATCCTTAGTTTTGTCAGAAAAGGACGAGCCATTTATGAGCTCGATGATTTTGAAAATTAAAAAAACAAAAAACCTTTGACCACAAAAATCTTGAAAACTAAGCTCCCTAGAAAAAAACTATCATCCTACCGGTGAAAGAAAATTTCAAGCTCTACGATCTTCATCCTTTGCATTTTTTCTGTAGCACCTTTAGTTTTGCCAGAAAATCCATTCTAATGGGAAATGTACAAAGCAGATGTCGAAGGCAGATTCACCATACTTATTCTTTGTGAAAACTTTAGAATATGTTTTAAAAAGTTTTAGCAAATTTTACCAGTTTTTAACAAATTTCATCATTTTTTGATTGTTTTTACAATATTTTTATCAATAGGTATTTTTTACGATTTTCAAATCAGAAATGTTGAAATATTAATATTGGTTAAATTTTTAGAATGAAAAAATTGAAGTCATACTGATTACTAGGGGGATGTTTAAAGCGGCAAGAGGGTGAAACTGAAGGAGAGTCGAAGCAGTAGGACATTTGGAGTGGTGAGAAGTTTGAAGCAGTGGGGCTGGGAGATCAAAGTGGTGGGTGGTTTGACGCATTAGGAGGTTGGAAGTGGTGGGGTGTTTTAAGCGGTAGGTGTTTGATTAGTAGAAATTTCAAAGTAAGGGGAGATTTAAAATGGTGGGACCAGAAGATTTAAGTGGTAGTAGATTGAAAGCGATGGAATGTTTGAAGTGGTGGGAGGTTCGAAGCAGTGGGAAGTTCAAGGCACGGGGAGGTTTGAAATGGTAGGAAGTTCTAAGCAGAGAGAGGTGGGAGATCGGATTGTTGGGAGGTTGAAAGTGGTGGGACATTTGAAGTGGTAGGATGTTTAAAGCATGGGATGATGGAAGGTTTTGTTATCGGGATTTTGAAACGTATGGTACTTTTGGTTTTTTGAGTTGTAGAATCTTGTTAATTCTTTAAAATCATCGATGTCATCCAACTGTATTTTAACCCGCTGAAGGACGATTTCTGATTTGAATGACTTCGATATATGATCTTGGATCTCACCGATAGCATTACGATAGTTGGAAATATTGTGTAAGAAGATCTGCGGTATCTCAGGTTGAATCGGTTTGATGGATTCGTTTGAGTCATCAGGAACATTTAGTGAATCGAAACGACTCTTCAGGCGAATTGAAGGAGAAATCAATGACTTGTTTTTTTTCGTCAGACAACTCGTTAGGTTTAGCGGATTGGTCAAGCATTTTATTAAGCATTTCATCATTTATAAGAGTTGTTGACGCTACGGAGTTCAATACGCGAATCGAAGAACTGAAAATATGAGGGAAATGCGAAGTTTCCTTTCTACTGCCTCAAACATCCTTACTGCTTCAAACCGCCTAGCCTTCTATCGCTTCACACCTCCCACCCTTTCCATCATCCCATATTTCAAACATCCCACCACTTCAAACGTCCCTCCACTTTCAACCTCCTACCAATTCGATCTCCCACCTCTCTCTTTTTTTTATAGTTTGACTACGGAAGGCCGTTTGTCAGTCTGTCCATCTGTCTGTCACACTAATATGTTATATTTTCTGAAGGTTATTCGGGTTATACAACTTCGCTCCATACCAATCAATAAAAATTGAACAAAATTTTTGGTAACTTTGAATCACAACACAATTTTTTTTATTTTCCGTCAAAATAAATAATTTTTTAAGAGTTGAAAAAAACTTTTTTCAATCGAAATACCTTCATATTTGGTGACTGCTTTAGTCAATGTTTAATGGGTTGTTAGATAAAAATGATAAAATCATATGATTGATTTTTTCCCCGCTAAAATAAATATTTTTTCAAATATTAGAGAGAAATGAACACTTTACCTGAAAATCATTCATGTTTATCGTCTTATTATCTTAAAAATGTACAGCCCTCTTTCCCCCTATCTGTCTAGGAGAGCAACAGAGAAAAACTTGTGTGCTCAGGGTTTTCGCGACCGTTTTTCTCAATTAATTAATATTTACCGAGACAATATTATAATAATTACGAGCATTTTATCTTTTTTAATAATTGAGCTTTATTATAACGCTAGAGAATAAAAAACAACTCGTACACTTTTTTTTTCTCCTTCTGTGATAAAAACAGAGCCAGCGAGAAAAGGCTACTAGTCAAAAGTTATCCGCAATGGAATTAAGGAAAGAATACTGGCGTTGATAATTTGCATTTTATTAAAATTTATATATCTTTGCGGTTAACTATTTAAGTTTTTTTTAATTTTTCTTTTCCCCCTTCTTTCTTCTTTGCTCCGGCAACGAGGCAAATATGTTAGTGTAATTTTAAACGCGATAATTTGAAATATGGTTGGTAACAAGTTTTCGTTTTTCATTTAATTACGTTGGGTCCGGACTCGAGGTATCTGTGTGGCTTATATGGACTAGAATTAACGACCGAATTGAATTATTTCAATTTGGCTGGCTCGAATTTACGACTCGAAGATGAATCGTCGAGTATACGAGGATCGAAGGGTGAAAAAAATAGTTATTCTATTCGCGATAAAAACCAGCTCGAAGATACGAGTACGCACGCGATACCATCGTTAAATTGAACAACTCGTAGATTACAAAATGGATTTTAATTCGTAAAAATTTTCCGATCAAACGGAGGCGACGTTTATACAGCTTAATCAACTATATAGCTTCGCAATTGCACAGCAGACTGGTTTGTCGTGACAACAACATCTTCGATAAAATAGAAAAACGCGGAAAAGCTTGGTAAGTGTAATGAAGATTTTCCACCAAAATAACGATAATTCGCTCTAGTCATTCGACCGTAAAGTAAGAGTTATAAGTGTATAAAAACTTTGGCAAAATATCCTCGTCCTCGGTACTTTTCTGGCTGCTTTCAACTATACATTTTATACATCTCTAACTATACGAGCTCCTATATCGTGTTCTCTCGCTGGTAATTCCTTTTCTCTCATGCTGTGTATTTAATTGTACAAATACCGTAATTATTTTCTACCGATCGTACTCTCGTACCACAAACGATCGTGTATTTGTAAAATTAATCTCCCATCGTTTTTTTGCCAGCGTGTTTTTCACTCTCGAAAATATTATTGTGCCGGGTGAAAAATATTAAGGAGATTGGAAAATATTAATTTATATTTTCCATTTTAAGTATATTGTGCCATCTGGTGCGCCAGCAATACGACGTGATTTCAAGTTCATCGTTTCGCCAGCCGTATTTTACAGCGACAGTGTCGTCGTCGACGTTTTTAAATATTTATTCTCGTGCTGCTTCGATAAAAGCACGAATTACGAACTAAATTAGTTTTTGAGGACTTCGACGTGTAAGAGATGAAAGCAAAAGGTCGTAGGGTTTTTTCACTCCTCATTTTAGGTTAAAAATATACGCGAGGATTAAATTCACCTGATGAATTTGGAAATTTTTTACGGGGGTTTGGATCTACATTAGGGTGGTTTTTATTTATACTCGATGGAAAATAATTTTCTGGTTTGTTTTGCTCTCACCCACTAAAGCTGTTACTTTTCATGAAAAAATAAATATTAGAAAAGTGGTATCGAATTTCTCCCCATTTTTCAAAAAATATTTTCAAAAATGTGATGAATTTTTTTTTGATTTTTTTTACTGCATTTCCTCCTAATATGTACTCCTTTTTTTTTTTTATTAAAAATAACTAAAAAATTTTTAAGTGGGCTGAAATTTGAACCCTCTCAAATTCTCATTTTATCACATTGAGGAAGGGGATTAAAAATTTTAGTGGTCCTTTTTGTTCGAAGAGAATGCTGAAATGAAATTCAAAATTTCATCTGATTGTTGTTTACTCAATTCTTTTTAAATGAAAGGTTTGAAAATATCACATAAAATTTAGTTAAGGAAAAAATAAAAAATTGGAAATTATTTTCTCATAACAAGAAACAATTTTGGAGGGGGGAGGGTGGATCAAACATATTTAAAAGTTGAAAAACGGAGCCACCCCAATTTATATTACCTACTTAATTCAAAATATCCCCACTTTTTTGAGAGGAGAGGAGAAGACACCGGATCGTCTTTGACCTTTTTTACCACCCTTCTTTTAACTCACTCGGGTTATCTGCACACAACGTGTACGCTTTTGTCCAAGCTGCGCGCGCAACGCATGTTTCTGCCGTAATATGACAACGCGGAGTTGCCAAGCAGGCAAAACGTGTTTAGTACTAAATACCATACCTTTTTAAAACCCTTCTTTTAACTCACTCGGGATGTCTCCACACAACAAGCGTCCACTCCTCCAAGCTGCGCGCGCAACGCATGTTTTCGTAGGTAGTGTAGCAAAGCAACCTTAGAACGCAGTGTTACCAAGTAGGCACAACATGTTTGTACTACTCTCCTATTTTTTAAAATCGTTAGTTCATTGCGCGCGCAAGTGATTTTTGTGCATACCTATCCAAAATTGTAGTTTTTGAAAATTTCTTGAGATTGAATGTTAGGTACATACTTAATTGTAAGCAAAGTAGCTTCCCGCGAAACGTCGACTCTATTGAATATTATCATAAATGATTTTCGTAATTTTTAGATAAAAAATACTAATTTATAAATTCTCGGCCAAAATTTTGTTTTTACTTTTTTCAAAGTGACTCATTATATAGAATGGTCCATTCATAAGATTGATACTTTTGAAAAAAATGCTGACTATAAAAATCTCGAAAACTAAGCTTTCTAAAAAAAACCGCTAGCTCTTAGGAGAAAATAAATTGCATACTCTACAATTTTTATCCCTTTCATTTTTTTTAGTTTGGTCAGAAAATTCGTATTTATGGCAAACGTGAAAAGTCTATGGGTTCGAAAATAAAGAATAAAAAAAAAATTGCATCGTCTTTGTAAATTTCTCATAAACATGGATTTTCTGGCCAAAGTAAGGGTGCTGCAAAAAAATGCAAGGGATGGAAATTGTAAACTTGGAGTTCTCTTTTTGCTTCAAGCTATTTAGTTTTTTCTAGAGGGCTTAGTTTTCGAGATTTTTGAAGTCTGTGTTCTTTTCTTTTTCATTTTCAAAAGCATCGATCTTTTAAATAAACCACCTTGTGTAATATTTTACCTTTGATGATTTTCATAATTTTTTTACAAAAAAAAAAACGTCTATTTGTGGCCAAAATGTTTTGAAAAAGAATTTAAAATGCACGTAACAAATGTTGTGTAATACATTTCAAAGGTTCTGGTGTGGTAAAGGGGTTAATTGGCTACTGGTCAAACTTCAAATTTTTTCTAAGACTTCCAATTTTCAACAATAAAACATAATTTTAGAGCGTATGCGCGATTCTTTTCGTCACCTTTGGCAGTTGGGTCCTCGAAATATGTGATTTTTCTGCTCGAGTTTCCAATCGATTTTCACCAAACTTGGTATGTAGGTAAGTACAGGTACTTGAGGAGAGTGTTGTGAAATTTTTTCAAATTTTTCGAACCCCTAAAACAAGCTTGAAATCGATTTTGAAAACTTCAAATCGCCCCAGGGTGCACAGTTTTGGTGCGGAGCTGCAGACACGACAGAATAATAATTATTGTTTTCCAGACGATTTTACACGACTTAAAATTTTTTCTAATTTTTTCCAGGGAGGAGGGGGGTCTACATACCTATCTAAATCTTAAAAAAAAAAAATTTCCCATTTCCTTTCCTTAAATAGGTCATTTCTGATCGGCATTTCTTTTTCTTACAATGTATCATTAATGACATCTCAATACACCATCAACCTGAATTTAGATCAAATTCTTTCATTTTCCCCTTTTTTAAAATTTCCTTTAAAAACCTCCCTGAGACGCCATTTTAGGAACCTACACCCTCCTTTGAGATGAGCTAGGGGTTTAAAAATCATATTTCGACTTTTTTCAAATCTACACCTAATTATTTATCAAACACTGTAATTTCACCAAAATTAAGATGAAACTTGAATTTTATCGATTTATTTCATGTAAATTTTTCAAAAGTCAAAAATATTTACTCAATTCGTGAAAAAAATCAAAATAATTTTGAATCCAAATGGCAAAATTGGAGTTCAAATCGGAGCCCCAAAAATTTTCCCACAGTCTTTTGACATCACCCCTTCGACAAACCCCTTCAACGTTTCAAAAAAAGCAAACGAGGATCCGCCTGATTGAGAACCCCTTCCAGAAAATTTTACCTAAATAACACACAATCAAAACATACGAGTATGCTAATTATAAAGTTGAAAATCACATATTCCAGTGTTGAAAGTCGAACTGAAAGTTTTACGAGCGTTACATACGTACATTTTTGAGTATTAATGCAACTACAAAGTAATTTTTAATCCCACCTTCGTTCGGTTCTTAAGCTGTACCCGATTGGAATGCCATTTTAATAATTGAGAAAATACGTCGTCGGTACAACAATCATTCGTATTATTCGATCCATGCATTTGAATGACTAGCATCAGTATAGTACGTAGACTGAATTGCATATTCAGCAGGGTTATACATACTTGAGGATGAAACGTCGTATATTTACAAGGGAAAAAACAACGCTTGATTTGATAACGTGCTACATGTTTTCATATTAAACACAAACGAGTAAACAGCTTTATAGCTTATTTAAGTTGACATTCATTTCAGTTTTGAATATATTTGACATTGAAATAAGGGGAATATACTTGGTAATTATCTCTTTGTCAGTTTATTTTTCAATCAAAGAAAATACAAAGGGGAGTTAACAAAAGAGAAAATAACGATATAGTATACACGTTTGTATAAGCAATTTCAAAACTACACATACGTGCATGACTGTTATAGAGAAATACGAGTAGAATAAGACGACGATTTTTTTTTCCTCTCTTAACAAAGCAACGAGACTAAATTTAGCGCGGCATCAATTTATACAAATATATACAAGTCTATACGTAGATGTCAAAATGCCACTTTTCAAAACCAAAATAGGTACGCGAATTGCGACCTTTGAAAGGATTTCAGTGGACTCGAAGAAACTTGGGGTGTTTTTGAAGTGTTTCGAATAAGAAAAAAAAATTAATTTTTGCAAAACGTTTTCAGCCGTTACCGTGTTTTCTTGATTGACGTGGTTTCAGCTTTGGTGTATTTTTTTTCTTTTTTTTTTTTATGTGTTGTGTTTACTTACAATCGAGGCCAGATTAGTTTCCACGAAGAATTAAAGAATTTCGATGAAGAAAGAGAACGTAAAATTTAATCGTATGGTTTTATTTAGTTTCGAATGGTTTTACTTCGACGAAATGTTGGATTTCGATGATTGATTTTTTGGTGGAATTTGATATCGGCGAAGGGTTCGAGATTCGAGGTTTGTTTTTATTTCTCTTCGAATAAATACACCACTCTTTGAAAAAAAAATGAAGAAAATGATCAAATATAGAATATTATTTCCATTCGATGTCAAATTGGGTAGGAGAGAGGAGGTAGGTTGTTCTTAATTTTTTTTTAAACTTGCAAAATGACGAGGCAGCCCGAAAAGTTGTGCCAGAATGTAAAAATGGCCATGTAAAAATGCTATTCTTTGATTCACTGCATATTACTCCCAAAATCGCACTTAAAATTGAAACAATTTTCCATGAATTTTTTTTGTTGTTGCAATTTTCATGAAAAGAATCATCAACACAGAGCAGGTTTTTTACTTTTAGGCCTAAGTACTTCGACTTCATAGAAGTAAGAGGAATTTTTTGTGAAGAACGGAGAAAAATAACTTCTTAGATTATTCTAAACCAAAATTTAAAATAGGTAAGTGAGACACATTTTCCTTATAGCAAATCCTCCCCCCCCCCGCATTGTCAATTTTTTGGGAACCTTTAGGTATGTCCAAATAAAAAAAATGATGCAAAATGTTTAACTTTTCAAAATTATCAGTCGTTCAAAATTTTTAATTTCTCAAAGTTTTCTATTTCTTAAAGTTTTCGATTTTTGAAAATTTTCAACTTTTTAAAATTTTCATCTTCTAAGCTTTTCAAAGCGTTCAACTTTTCAACTTCTTGAAATTATCAATTTCTTGAATTAAATTTTCAAGTTCTTAAAATTTTTAGTTCCTCAAAATTTTTAATTCGTTGAAATTTTTCGTTTTTTGAAATTTTAAATTTTTCAAAAATTTTAACTTCTTCAAATTTTTTGCTCTACAACTTCTTGCAATCCTCTACCTCACAATATTTCAAAATTTTGAAATTCTTGAAATTATCAATATCTTAAAATTTTCTATCCCTTGAAATTTCTAGTTCCTTGAAATTTTCAATTTTTAAAAATTTTTTTCTTCTCAGCATTTCAAAGAGTTCAACTTTTCAACTTTTTGAAACTTCAAACTTTTTTCAATTTTTTCAATGTTTCGCAAAATTTTTATTTTTCAAAATTTTCATTTGTCAAAATTTTCGTTTGTCAAAATTTCTTTTCGTCAAAATTTTTATTTTTCAAAATTTTTATTTTTCAAATTTTAGTTTTTTTAAATTTTCATTTCTTTAAAATTTTTGGTTTCATGAAATTTTGAATTTATCGAAATTTTCAACTTCTTGAAATTTTCATCTCTACTTCTTCTTGTAGATAATTCCCTACCTTACAATATTTTGAAATTTTCAAATTCTTGAAATTATCAATTTCTTGTTGAACTCTCAATTTTTTGAAAATTTCAATTTCTCAAAATTTTCAGTTTCTCAGAATTTTTAACTACTTGAAATTTTCAGCTTTTCATTTCTTGTAATTCTCTACCTTGCAACATTCTGAAATTTTGAAATTCTTGAAACTACCAAAAAAAAATTTCTTGAAAATTGAAGGTATCAATTTCTTCAAATTGTCAACTTCTTGAAATTATCAATTTCTTGATGTTTTTAATTTCTCAAAATTTTAAACTTAATTTCTTGAAATTTTTAATTTTTGAAATTCTCAACTTGTTATCAATTTTTTCAAATTACCAACGTCTTGAAATTATCAATTTCTTGACTGATTTTTCAGCTTAAAATTTGTTTCTATGCGTCAAAGTTTTCGATTTTTGAAAATTTTCAACATCTTAAAATTTTCAATTTCTTAAAATGTACTCTCAAAATTTTCAGAAACTGAAAATCTTTGGTTTCTTGAAATCTTCCATTTCTTAAAATTAAAATTTCTCAATTTTTCAACTTTAATTTCTGAAATTGTACTTTTCATTGTTTTGATTTTAATAAGGGTTGAGATTTACCTATTTTAAAATGAAACTTTTCCCAATTATTTTGCTGATCTTGATATTTTCAAATTTTTTATTTCACTTGAACTGCTTACAACAACATTTATATCTTTTAAAATTAAAAAAAAAAATTCCATTGCAAGTAAAAGCTTAGCATAGAGCCAGATAGTGGAATTTTGTCTACATTACTTTGCCGTCTACAAAAAATCCTTAGGTTCAGGGGGGGGGGATAAAAACCGTAATAACATTTCTAGTTTACATATATAAATTTTTGTTTTATCAACAGGTGTACCATAGTTTTTATAACGTTTATCAGCAAAAAGTAACAGGTACTCTGGGTACACATCTGCTGTACACACATTCTCCAAAAAAAAAAATAGTACCTATTATAATAATGAACTTGACAAAAAATATACCCAAAATACAGAAATCTCATCAACCCATTTAATTAATTCAACTCGTAGACTGTTAAAATAACCGACAATATTTCAACACCCCCCCCCCTTCCCATATCTTCTCTTTTTCGCACTTATCTGATTAAAACTAGCGTGAAAATATTCGCAACACTTGCACCAGCACCCAGCACATGGCATTATATACCTAAACGCTCGCCAAATTGCATATCCTGGCGCCCAGTCCGCACACCGAACTCATATATACGGCAAACTGCTTATGCAATTTAATCAACATCCGAGAAGCATCCATTCAAATTGCATACCATCAAACGCGAACCCGACATGGTATTCGTAAAAGCGTCAAAATAAAATTACGTCCGACTGGTCATCGTAAAACGTAATCAAAGGAAATCGCATCAACTTCAATATTTCATATCAACGGTATTTCCGACCAATTTAGATTATTACATGAAAACTCAACATTTACGAGCGTCTTTTACGTTCGGTAATGTTTTACGAGAAAAAAATTGATTCAAAAATTCCACCCGCGACCGTCATCGTCAACTCGCGTCGTCTACCGCAGCATCGCAACGGTCAAAAAACCCAGACATTACGTCGAAACGTCAGTCGTAAAAAATAATCCAGCTCTTTTTTTCCTAAGTATACGTCATACCTATAAAAACTGTTCGATAAAATATTCGATTATGTATTCACATACGTACGAGAGGAAAAAAAGCAAAAGAAAAGAAAAATAAGGAAATAAAAATTCTTACTCGAATTTACGATAATATACGCGCGAAAAATTTTATTCTTCGTCATGTTCTCGCCTTATGTTTATGGGTGAAATAATTTTCATCATTACATTTTCTCAAGTTTTACTCGACGCTTTATATTGTATAGACTGGGTCTCGACTCGACTGTGAAAATTCGTATAATTTTATCAATAAATCGTAGCCACCAAGTTTTTAATGTCTAACGACGCCATTATGTGATTAAATTTCCTTCGTCGCGTTGCTTGTATTCGTTGGGGGTTTTCATTCATTTTTCGCTTTGATTTTTCATTCGACATTAAGTGGTTTGAAACGTAAAATTACATGTAAAATTTTAAGCATCACTGAACAACTTTGCTCCTTTGAATCTGAGTAGATATGGGAATCAATTTGCACTTGTGCTGTATTTGGACAGACAGGATGTAATAGAAGTTTGTCTGAACGAGAATTTCGATGTAAATCTCAATTTTAAACATTTGATGATTCGATTTAGGTGCATTAGATGGTGTAGTTGTGCATCGTGAAATGCACAATTTAATTAATGCAAAAATGACCAAGCGATTATAATTAATAAAAATAGTAGCTTTGAGGTTTGGGAAAAAAGGGGAAGCTAAGAAGTTGTCAAACCAGTTTTTGGTGAGTTAGTGTTGTTTGACTGGTTTCGGGTAAGTTGTTGAATTCGTTTGGGTTCGGATTGTGTCGGATCTCGTCGTTTAAA
>FIZU01032897.1:0-10184 GCA_900064475.1 Pseudococcus longispinus
CGAAGTTCAAAAAGAACAAGGTTACACCGAAATCGCGATATCCAAATTGAGTAGGGCCGCAGTGTTGTTTTGTTCCCATTTCCACAGTTTTGGAAATGGAAAATTTCCCGGGAACGTTCCCGCAGTGTTGTACACGGGAATCCCCATTCGGTGAGCTTAGAAAAAATTTCAGGAGATTCCCGCGAAATTGTCAAATCAGAAATTAGCGTTTTGTAATTACCTTATTTTTGAGGGAAGAAGCACGTGCGTGCATGTGAATGCATCGATTCGATGTTCGGTGCTTGAACCATGCACTGAACATCGATAATTCCCTATTTCTGGGAATTTCCAGGAAATTTGGAATTCCGGAATTTCTAGGGAATTACTTTTCGTCCCCGGGAACATAACAACACTGAGTATGGGGCGGTGTGTTGAAGCAACAACCCCAAACAGAAAAGTGAAGTGTTTGGAACTACAGAATAGTAAGGCATTATACTAGTGTACCGGACCGCCATTTTGTTCCCTTTTTTTGTGGCGGCGGGGTGTAGTGGGGCAGCCTCACTACACCCCGCCATCCACAAAAAAAAAGGGAACAAAATGGCGGTCTGGTACAACTGTATTCAATATAGTGCCGTACCGAATAGAACATCAGGAATTGTAAGACAGTGCTGGGAAGAGTACCGAAACGAGGGCAATGAAATTAATTAGGTATCTTCGAACCTTATAAGTAAATAAATTTGTACACCTAAGATGTATAAACCTTCATTTATTAAAGAAAAAAACTCGGGAGGAATAACATTCGGGAAAATGGTTATTCGGGAAAAGCACTATTCGGGAAACTGGATTCGGGAAATTAGCCGGGAACCAAAAAATACTCGTATTTGTTGCCGATGGTCTTACTTTTGTTTTTCCCGTAGGTAATGAAAGACTGGTCCGATCTGGAAGAGCATTATCAAGAAATGAGATTGAAAGATCCACACATGGCCGAAGAATTCAAACAAAGGATGACGCTGAGATTCCAACAAACCGTACAAGCTTTGGAAGAAGAAGAAGCAGCGGAAAAACATCAGCTAGTTGCCATGCACCAACAACGTATCAGCGCACATATTAATCAACGTAAAAAGGATGCCATGAATTGTTACACACGTGCCTTGAATGACAATCCGCCAAATGTACGCATCTGTACAAAACATACAATCGAATTGCTTAATTAGAGACGCATTTCAACTAAATATAACTTTGTATTCTTACTTTATAGACGCACCGAGTACAAAAATGCTTACAAAAACTTCTCAGATCGTTACACAAAGATCGTCATCATACCATTACCCACTACCGTCATCTATTGATGACCAGCGTCGAACAAGCTGATCGCGAAAGAGCCATTACATTGGAGCATCTAGTCGATATCGATCGTATGGTAAATCAGAGTCTTCAAATGCTCGAAAGGTATGCACCGAAAATAATTTCGTATTGGTAGACTGTCGGAAATCCATAGCGTCAAAACAATTGACCAAAGATCCAAAAATATCTCCGCCCTGTGTAAAAATTTTGAAAAGACTAATCACATTTCAGCTTTATATTCCACATCGTTTAACCTTAATTAAGAAGGGAAAAAATGTCGTTTAATAAATCGCCGTTCAGACCCTCGTGTATATTGCGAATAAATTGAATTAACTCGGCTAATTCAATAGAGTGGTTATTAGGATCGTGCGACCGTATAGAAACAATTTATATTGCAAAAATTTACATGGACAATTTTCCACGTTTGAAACGATTTTCCGTTAATTGCGGTTGAAAAACGACTAATGGAAAATAAATTGAAAACAAACTAAACGTGAAAACTCAATTTTCATTATCAATGAAAAGTGAAATTACACTCGATTAGAAAACAAAATAGTCGTCGTAGCGAATGAAATTAATTTATATTCTTTAGAGGTTTCACCTACATTCGTAGTTGAGAATTAAAATTTTGGATTTTGATTTTCAGATATCCGTCAATTTCTGGTAAAATATCCAAATTGATGTCGGATTACGTACAAGCCTTGCGCAGCAAAGACGAAACCCCAGGAACTCTTCCAGCAATGACACGTGAAGCTGAAGCAGCGATTTTAGATAAATATAAAGACGAAGTAGTCGCAGCGCAAGAAGGTAAATTTGAGTTTTTTTTATCCAGAGCTGCCAAACTTAAGAATTTATTCTCAAAGTTGAGGATTTTTGACTTGTTGAAAAAATTTCAATGATTTTTTTAAGGATTTCTTGAATTTTTCAGAAAAAAAGTTGGGAAATATGGTTAAAATGGCTATTTTTGTATTAAAATTACTATTTTTGGAAGATACTATGATTTTTTTGATTTTTTTTCAAAAATTTTGTTGCAGAAAAAATTTTTTCCTGGCAATTTTTTTCGATATCGTGTAATAATGATGCATTTTTTTCTCAAATATTGGATAAAAAAAACATGAAAGAATAAGCTTATTTAAAATTTTACCCCTAATATTCTATGAAAACTCAATTAAAAGCGACAAAATGGCTAAAAAAAAAAGCGTTAAGGATCTTTTTTCCAGTCAATTTTGAACGATCTAGGAATTTTTAAAAATTTTGGTTGGCAGCTCTGTTTCCACCAAATTCGAAACTTTGGTAAATTGTGTGTAATTGTGGATTATGTTTTTCCAGACAAAGAACGCGAACGTATCTTGGAAAAGCAACGTAAAGAAGCTTTGAAATACGACAAAGTTGAAATCAAAGGCGACGAAGCACGTGCTGACGAAATTCAAGCCGAATTTGACGCCGAGACAGTAGTAGACGATCGTCGTACTACTTCACAATCGTCTACTACGACTCCATCAACAATTACATTCCAGCCATTAATGATCGAACATCATGATACACAACCACGTGTAGCACATGCTCTTAACCATGACCTCGCTCATGGAGAACCGGTTAGTTATAATTTAGAATTAGAGTAATTCGATTAAACGTTCTAACGGCTTTTGGCACAATATTGATGGGTTGTTTTTTTTTTAAACCATAATAGATATATGCCATTAAAACTGATGCAAGCAGCAGTCGTAATCCCAAAAATTTATACTTCACATTGGCATTTACTGCGTTTACGTTGATGGCCGTTACATTAGTTGGTATCGCCGTTATTAGACGAAGAAATGCTAGACTTCCACAAAATCAGGTAAGATAATTTCGGGACAATCGATCGAAAATTATTTTTCAATTCTTCAAATTGAACTTTTTTCTAATATACTGATGATTGAAAAATTTCACAGGGATTCATCGAAGTGGATCAAGCCGTTACTCCAGAAGAACGTCATGTCGCCAATATGCAAATCAACGGTTACGAAAATCCTACATATAAATATTTCGAAGTAAAAGAATAAACCAAAAAACAAAATGAATACATTTATGTAACTGTTTAATTTTTTGTAAGTCTACTTATTTTATACTTTCGAAATTGATTGTGGAAGTATGAAAAAAACATTTCGTTTAGAAAATTGTCTACTCGACATATTGTTAGATTTTCTATAATATACTAAGGTATAAGAATGAATTTTTTGTTCGTTGCGTCGTTATACGTTCTTTTAAACCATTTCCGTCTAGTCTTTCGTTTTTAATTTTGTGCGCAGAAACTACAGGTCACGGTTATCAATTCAAATCCTACGTTAAGATTTTGATTTTCACTTTATTGAAAACGCGATAAAGATAAATCATTAAATATATCAAAATGCACCTACTTAATGAACATTGTTTATCAATAATTTAAGAAAAATTTCGATTCGTTAGAGAAAAAAAAAGGATGAACATCCGTGCACTAATTCAGAACTAGATTGAAAAAAATATATTCTGATAGAAAAAACGAAAATTATCATTAAACCAATTTTAATATTAAGTTGATTTTAAGCGAATTTTTATATCGATTTAATTCTATTATATTCTTATGGAAACCTAAGTATATATCCTATTTATTTTCAGGTTTTAACATTGTGTGTGATAATTAATAATTGAAATTGTAGCCGTATCTGATTGTGTACATTATTTGAGATAATTAGATAGATATCTGAAATAATACTTATTAAGAAGTAATTTTAATCGAGTATTTTATTTAAAAAAATCACAACGTAAAATAGACGAGATTAGATATAAATTTCTTTAAAATACATAATATACTTGAATATGGAACTTTTATATGTGATGTTGTTCCTAATACATATAACTACTTATTATACTATACACACTAACTTTTTATCTTTTATCTTCAAATTTGAACAGAAGGAAAAAAATCATAAATAATCATTTGTATATTTGCATTTTTGTCTTTATCTCTATATCAAAAAATCAATATTTTTACTATTTACCTAGGAACTTTTTCCTCAATTTTTGATTTCTGCTTAAGTTATTTTTTAATTATTTTTAGTTCTAGCTATTTTTTTTTTTTTTTAATTTTACCGTATACTTATTACCTTTACTGTTATGTGCTGTATATTATGTAAAGTATTATTTTTAATATGCTTTCTTCAAAAGCTTTAACCTTGAGAAATTTTGCTTTCACTAAAATTACTTATGTTATTTTTATTTTGAATTCTAATTTTATCATTTTAGAGCGAAACCTATTTCACCCTTATTACATAATTTTTGTTTATTTTTTGTTCTTTTTTTATACATACTTGTGTAATTTTAACATGGTGATACTATTCTTTTTCTCCCTTCATCTATTATTTATTTCTCTCCGAAAAAAACAATTAATAGTATCATTCTTATTCTGGCCAATATTGCAAATGTACTTGAATAAATTATTGAAAATTTTGAGGGCAAAAAAATGTACTTGTAAGAAATTTTGTTTGTTAAATGTTGCAATATTAATTTTTATTAGCAGCGACGTTGAGCCTATTGTGCTTGATATGCAATGATATAAGAAATTTTTATTAATAAAAATTATATAAGTTAAAAACATTTGCATTTATTGAATAGAATCAAATTCGGTGAAATTCGAAAGAGATTTTTACATGAAATAGGTACTTTCTCAAAGTTTAAATTTTAAATGGAAACATTTTGAATTTTTCATCGAAGTAATCTGACTGAAATAAATATACATCGAAAATCCATCCAATTCCAATATCAAATTTACTGATGAAAAAGAAGATAAGAATGGTGATCAATGGGGAAAATACGCTAAATACATAATCTTAGAAATATTTTTCTGATTTTTACTTCAATCAAATAAAATTATTTCACCAATAATGAAACCGAATCATTTTTAGTTTGTATAATTATAATGATGAAAGCATTTATATAATTACTACTCAGCATGAAGAAGAACTCACCATGGTGCAAGAAGGCTTTCAATGTTCTTCATTAAGTACTTACCTACATCCTAATATTTTAAAACTGCAACAATATTGCACTGAGAGTTACTTTCAAAACTTCATACTTCATTGTTTAATTAATTTTGAAAACGAGCAAAACTAATTATGAAAAAATAAGGGAAAAAATGTCATTTGGCGCACTTATTATTTGACATTTTTTAATGAAAAGATGCGATGTGATAACAAACGAAAATAACAAAAAAATTCCAGACGTAATAGTAAATTACACGAGTAATTACTCATACGTGTCAAAGGTTGGCGTTCTCCTATTCATTTGTGATTGGTCTATTAATTATCGAATCATGGTGACATATGATTGGTTCAACAAGTGTCACAGTTACATAACTGGCGGCATTTTCAAATTCAACTTGTTTCTCGTATTCACACATTCTGATATGTCAGCGAACGAACGCTAATGCGACACATGCGCAGACACCTTCTAACTGCCGGCGTGAAATTTCTATTTTGGTTGTAAGTTTTTGTGTGTAGTAAACCATGTAATGATTTTAAGTTTTAGCTTTTATTTTTTACTATAAAAATCAACCGACGCCATGACCGAAAATAAAGAAATAAAAGAAGACACTATCAATAAATTAACGAGCTTTTCATGGCAACGGAAATTGAACGAAAGGTAAGAGATATTTTTGTTATTGTAATTGTAAACAAAATGGATTACGCTATCATTACAAAACCTTCATGTTGATTTTTTAGAAATTCGGTCTCGAAGTGTGTAAACGGTGAAAATGACCAATATTGGAATTCCGTCGGTGAGTTAAATGAATTGTCATGTTAACGTTGCAAATTGCGACCTAAATACGATCGTTGTGAATTTTTAGCAAAACCGAATTTGGAATCACGATTCAATCATGAAATGAAACAGGAACTCCAAGTTCATCAAACACAAGTATTCAAGTGAGTGTTTCTAAGTACTTCGTAGTATTTATTTTCTGCTGTAAGTAATTGTTTTACGGTGTGCATGCTAAATGCCTGCATATTTTCATGAAACATTCACGTCTGTTATCGGTTAACGCTTGATGCATGACTAATGTAAGTTTCTAGTTCAACTGTGAACCATTTTTTTGAACACTATCGTTATTCGGTACCAAGTTCAATTCAGCGCTAGATTATTAAAAATTTAAATCGGTAAGTACCTAGTCTCGTTACGTTGGAAATGATGGATAAAAATTTGTTTACTAATTTGTTCGTTGGTAAGAAGTAGAATGTTTTAAATTATTAATGTGTGATAACTTGATAAGTGATCAGTTCGTTGTAAGAAGTTTCTGTTTATATTGGTCATCTACTTACGAGTACATGTTCGCAAAGTTGCTGCAATGGGTAAAAAAATATTTTTATCAATGCGTGAAAAGTAGATTAGATATAATTTGTGATTTATCTGAGAGTATTTTCGGTTGATAGCAACAACTTTTGACTTCCTTTTACTATTTTTCAACAGTGGTCGTTTATTTTGTAATTGTACGTTCTTTTGAAAACAAGAGAATGTGTTTTTCATTCGTGGTAACCGGTTTTTGTGCGATTACGAACGTCGAAGTCTCGTTAGGGTGGCTTTGTTGTGATTGTGATGTACATATGTGGAGTCACGATGTAAATTTTTTATACGCGAACGATGGGCAGTAATAATTGATTAATTTTTTTTAAGAATGATTTTTTTTCTCGATGTTTAAAATGAAATCTGATGGTGAATCAAATTCGAATGATATTCGAACGTACGTTGAATTGGGCATCAAATCTTTAGAAATTTTTTTTTCAATTTTCAGGTTCATTAATTTTTTTGCATTACTCAACTCTGTTCTTTCGGATTGTTGATTGTACAATTTCAATTTCCATTCATTTTGATCGTGCATGTGTGTTTTCAGGACTAAAAATGATTCTACGGCGGCGTCCAAACAAAACCGAAACGATTGTTTCTACGTTAAATCCCAAGAGAACGAAAACAACAACCAGAAAAAGCTAATGGCGATTAAAGAAACTTCAAATGATCAAAGATACGAACGGTATCCTAAAAATAGGAACGATTACAACGGACAAAATTATCGCAAAGATGAGAAGGAGAATGTGAACGTTCAAAAGAATACGCAAAGAACTAATTCCGGTAACCAGATTTATTCGCAAAATCAAAAATATATCAAACGAGACGACAACAATCAGAATTTTCGTCGCGACGGAAACTATAACTATAACCAGCAGAATAATCGTGGTTATTATCGTAATCAAGAAAAATCCAACTATCAAAATAATTATCATCGAAATGACGCCAAAAATCGAAACAACTATCAACAAAACTCGCCCCGGAATCAACAGTTCCATCAGAACGATAATAAATCCGAACCAGCTCGTAAAAGCGAACCGTTCAAGAAAAATAATAATGGGAATTCATTTCCTCAGATCACGAATTATTCGAAACTGGGAACTTCTCCGGAGAATCAAACATCTGGAATACATTATCAGAGAACTTTTTCTCCTAAAACGATGAATAAAAATTTCAGTTCCAACGTTGCGAATAATCAAGCTGCGAAATCGGTTACCGGTGATCATTTCATTCCTCAAACTGAACAATTTGCTCAATTAGATTTATCATCTGAAAACTGTACTTCGAATGTTGAGAACGTTTACTCAAACGATAATAGTTTTGTTTCCAGTCAATTTCAAAATTTGCTCAACGCCAATACTTTCTCAAACGATTTGTTCTCAGATCAGTTCACAGCTGGAATAAGTGAGCCGATTATTACTAATATTCAGAATGATGCGTTTCGAAATACCGTTCAGTTCAATCAACAATCAAACATTCCTGTCGCGGCTGTGAATTTTACCGATAATTATCGGTCTTCGAGTCAACCTTTGATAAGTGATAATTTCAACGATTGTTCCTGTTCCTATTCGAATAACATTACCAGTACGAATATTCTACAAAGAAGTAACGAATGCCAGTTCATGGATCAGTTCGCCTCAAATAATATTCCGAAATCTTTTTCGTCGCTGTCTCCAGAAGTAGCTGATTTCATTCCAAGAAAAAATCAGATCCAAACTCCCAATCAAATGGAATTTTCCAGTCCATTGAGTTCTCATCAAGAACGCAGCGTCGACAATCCTCGTATGTTTTCGTTTTCGACGCCAAACAGCAATCAATCTCTCAATTCGAGTTGGTTATCTCAAAATGATATTTCCGACTGTACCGAGAGTATAAATTTAGCAAATGATAGCTTTCAAAGCTGCATCGGCCCTCCGACGACTTTCAATCAACGTAATACCAGCGACGTATTGAACGATATTTTTAATCGACAACAGGCCGCAGTTCCAGACACTTCGAATAATTGTCAAACGTTCAATTTCAACGGACGTATTGTGAATTTATCCGATAAACGTAATCAAATCGACACCAAACATCCTCCCTCTTACGATAACGTCCAAAATTTCTATTATCAAGATGACTCAATCGGTGATCAGCTGAATTACGATATCAGCATTAATTCCGGTACCGATAATTATTCGGAAAATCTCAACCTCAGTAACCAACAACTCTCCAATATATTACAAATCGCGAGCTTAAACTTGAATCAAGACACCAGTCCGGTATCCTCATCAGGCGGTCAGCACATCAACGATATGCTTCTCATGTCCAATTTGAACGTAAATGTAAATCAGGCCGCTGTAAGACAAACCAACGCATCGGTTTTATCGCAAAGTGTCGTCAACTCATCTAACCGAGCAGTTTGCAACGTAATGCAAAATTCACGTGTTAACACGATACAAGATTATTATAAAAAATCACTCGCTGACGCTGCGAATAATCTGAAATGCGACGATTCCGAACAAATGAATTCCCAGTTCGAAATAGTAGCTCAGCAATTATTCAACGTAAACAAGTACGTAACCAGTGCTGAAATGAACGGGGGAACAATATCTACTAAAGATTCGGTTTGTGATACGAATGCCAGACAGTTTAATATAGCTACGTTCAAACGATGCAAAAACGAGATGGAAAAATATCGTCAATCTGGAAATTTCGCCAACGATCGAGGAATTAATACGTTATCGTCGAATAATTCGAAACCCCATTACGATAATATATTTACGCCTGCCAGTATCGAATCGTCTAAACCATACGATACATTTTCGTCTCAAACATTCGTCAATTCGAATTTTATTCGTAATGAAGAACAACAGTTGGATATTGGATCAAGGTATAACGACGGAATTCCCAATAATAATCCAGTGTTACCAACCGAATTCGCAGCTAATATGAAAACACCTGGAGTTAAACCAACAAACGATTTTCAAAACAATTGTAGACGAGCAAATGTACCGATGAACTCTAATGCTCGGTATCGCTGTGCAAACACAAGTGTTGAAACGAATACGTCACCTCAGAATCATCAGTACTCGTATAAAAATGAATTTTCACGTTCGAGAAGAATTTTCAATAATCAAGTGCGTATTATAAACAACGCGCCTACTAATTCGATGACCATCAACGTTCGAGACGATTGCTTCATCAATTTTACTCGAAAAGGTTGGTATAAGTCGAGAAATTTGCATTTGTAAAATTATTCAATTTCGTAGTACGATTTAATATGTGTTACAAATTCGAAATCTAATTCAATTTCAGCATTTTGACAATTAGTATAGCTGGGTAAGAATGATGAATCGGCCCTTGGCTGGGATTTTCGAACTTTCTAGCAGTAGTTGGTCTTTATGGTCTAAAAACTCGCTGGTAAAAATTTTGGCTCCCTACCTCACCCCTAACCCCTCATATCTCCCAAAATGCCGATTTTCCTTATAAATTTCTGTATTCTGAAATTCCCAACCGAATTTTTT
>FIZU01032902.1:0-12060 GCA_900064475.1 Pseudococcus longispinus
GCGGCGGCGGCGGCGCAAAAAATTCTAAAAAAATCGGCGGCGGCGGCGGCGTGGCTCGGCGGCGCAGACCTCTAATAATACGTATACCGACTCTGCAACTTGTCGGAGATTAATTTCTTCTTCGACGACTATAATTAATCTGTAATTGATAATTAATTAGGTGCCTCGCAAATACAAACACGATCATTTTTGCATTTATTCCTTGTAGAAGTTCACCAAAGAGGTACTTAATTGACGTTTTGATATCGTGATTTTGTATTCGATAACGTCGACCTAAATCGCATTCCTCTACGTATGACAACCAATTATACATACGTACAATGTATTTATACTTAGTCTCAGCGTCAGCACATTACCAGATTTTTGTTCAAAATACCAACGCACCTACATCTGGTAATACTAAATATGCACTAATTGAGCGAGGTGAGTTCGTATAGATAAATGAACACGAGATTCGCTAATCATACGTCAAACGTGGAAAATCACCGATGCTTGATTTTATTCACACGATTCGATTTGTATCAAAAAAGTGGAAAAGTACGCTCACACTTGTACACGTTTACAGAGAAAGAGAAAAACTGAGATTCGGACTAAAACCTTCGAATACATTTCCTAAGGCTCTCTCGCGCCAAACTTGGTAATAACCATCCAGTGCACGAAAGGGCGCGATCCCATTTCGGGCCCTATCTTTTCTGAACGGAGCTCACCCCGCTATTACTTTAAAACAACAGTACACATTTTTTAGCGTTTAAATTAGGAACCCTCCTCCCCCCACACCGTATCAAGAACATCCACGTGGCAGATTTTACGTACATACGTATGTTCGAGTATTAAGTAATAATTTATCGCGCCATCGCCATTAGCGAATTTAAAATTGGAATTACGAACGTTGATAAACAAGTACCTAAAGTATAGAATCCACCTGCCTCCAGTCTCTAATAATACGAGTCAGTATAACCTTAGCCACCTTCAATTTAATTTTTTTTGGTTCAACACATCTTACTACAACTGCATACAAGTTATCGCCACAAATCAGACTAATACCCGCATTGTGTTTTCATTTGTTCCAGCTAACGTGACCTTTTCGTTCTTGTACGATTACGATTTGGATTTGAAAGAAAATGGAAAAAGTTACGCTCGACTTACCAACAGCACGCTGCCGTATAAAATAGGAGGAATGTACATTCACTTGGAAAATTTATTCAATGGCGACAAGCTACTGGGTGATTGTCACAAGCTACGAGTATAACTCGACTACCCGTCCAACGCGTACCCATCTTTTAACCACGTATACGACGAATAACGCTCATTTTATAATTACAGGTGAAAATATGAATCGATTTTTGAACGAGAATTGGAAAGATATCATCAAAGAAGTAGGACCGGCGGTGGCGGACGCTTTAACAGATGTTTTCAGAGCGACGATGGGTGCGATGGCTGATCTAGTCCCGTTCGAATACATATTTCCAACAGATTAGAATCAAATAATTTCTTTACTCGACAACGGATCACCATTAAATTTAACATCATCATTTTTCAACCTTACGAATGCGATAAAAGAGAGTAAAAAAAAAAAATCAACCGCCGAGTATGAAATAATTCAAAGTGAGAAATATTCGCGTAGGTTGAATAGCATGAGAGAAAAATAATTTGAAGACTGATACCGGCGGATTTAAATCACTTAGTTTCGCGGGAGTTGTACTCTTACTATTATCGAGTCAGGCGTACCTACAGCCTCGACACGAATAAAATGAAAATATGTAACTGCTTCAAATACATTAATAAATCCAATTCAATTGTTTTTCAATGTTACGTAGTAAATTCACCTAAACCGAATCGATCAAATTCAGGCTACAAACAATCGTAACTAGAAGAAAAACCGCACCAATCATTAAAATCGTTAAAAAATTCAACGCCAACCCAACTTCGTGAAATAGATTTCTCGAAACATAACGAACAGAATAACTCAATTTCGATAGTGAAATAAACGATAACCTAAGCGATAATCAAACCAAGCACGCACGAACATTGTACCGATTTTCTTTTACATCCTCTGGTCTGTAATGAGCATTCAAGTCGGAACATTTTAACGTTTTAAACCAATTTAGACAAGAAGGAACTTACTGGATTGTTTGTACGAAAATCACTAAAAGGTGTACTCGCACGCTCACAAACTACATTCCGTACAAATCCATCTGCATTTACAATCAAAATAATTTTTGTCAGTAGATTCCAAAATACAGTCACAGCAAAACGAGCTACGAAATGTTGAAATGAAAAGTACCAAATATTTTCAGCTACAGCACTTCATAGTCAAGTTTTTACGCCGGCATAGCTAAAAACTTTATAAGAAATAAAGCCGGAACGAAAATATACCGAATTGCAATTTCAGTTCGATCTACTACTTTTCAGTTAAAAAGACGATATTAAAACAACGATAATGCCGACGAATAAGTAAGGTAAATAACCATCTCGCGAATTTACTACCGGCTCGTTTCGTTTGTTTAGTGCTCGAGACTTTTACAGCAAAATTGAGCCAAATAAAAAACTCTTTGCGAATGCACATACGGAGAATTTTGCACGACACCAAATGAAAAAACTACGAAAGCGTTGACATACAAATATTATGTAATTAAATTTATATCTGGTAAAATAATTATCGAATTGCTTAAAAATACTGATAACACGCGACGATTTATCACACAGTCGAAATTCGGTACATATTTTTCCGACTTAAAATTTTTATCGTACTGGTAATTTCATCCGATACGTTATGATAACAACATAATCAGACTATAGTACCCCATTTTACCAAATTTTCATTTATGGAATAAACACTAACACTAAATTTAAAGAAATAATCAACGTTATCGTTATAGTAAATGCAAAATTCGGACTCGTGCACGCATGTTTCAAATATTTCATTAAATAATTAACGAAAAAAAAACAGTCGTAGTCGGCGACTTGGGTGCACCAACATCGTAACGTAGACAAGTTAACATATTTTTTCAATAATTTTGAAAAAATAGTTAAAACGAAGGAAAGTCAGATTTTTGAAGACAAAAATCATTTTTTTCCCTCAAAATAATAAAACATCAACTTAATTATTAACAAAAAAATTACTCCTCGCACATTGCGATAAAAAAAAATTCATCTCGAATAACAAAAAATAATAATAAAAATAAAAAAATCCAACATTACTTCGTTTTCCGTTTACAAAAAATATAAAAGTTGGTCCATATTCGAATGAACACAGCCGACGCTTTGAGACGTCAGGAAAGCCAATTTATGGGCGTATTGACACGGTGCTGGGACGCGAACGGTTCCCTAGAAAGAAATGAAAAATTAAGATTGAAAATTTGTAGACACATACGCACAATTGTCTTACTCTTATCGGTACTTACGCTCCAGTTATAGTACATATGCGTCATTTTGTAAGTCAATCTCTGAAAATGATCTACTTTCAGTCCAGTAGTATCGTGTAATACGTTGTAATGAGTCGGTGAAACAGTTCCTTGACGTACCGATTGGGATACGAGGAAGAAGTCGAAACTAAAAGCAGAAAAGAACAAAAATCTTGTAAAAATTGTACGCGGTCTAAAAAATTAAAATCTTATTTCTTTTTACCGATGCGGGTTCGTAACAACATCATCAACTATGGTTCCCGGAGGCGGATTACGACCGCTGTTGAACAATCTGGTATTAATTCTTTTCGTCACGATAATAACGGCTAATCGTAACGACGAGCCTTTGGCTTCGTATCTCGGATTCAACAATTTCTGCAAAGCCAAACATACAATATACCATAAATACCGTATCGCACGTGAATTAAATCAACTGGACTAGCTTTTCAAAAGCGATGCAATTTTATTCTAATCGAGTGAAAATGAAAGAATTCCTCTCGTGACTTACCGTTACTGCGTCTATTTCGATGTCATAAACGTTTCTCAAATCTCCGTCACCGACACCGTCACGATAAATGATGACTGGATTCGGCAATTTGCCATTCAGTTGTTGATATCGTTCAACGGCTTCTATAATTATAAAACAGAGAACACCAAATGTTGGTAAAAAAACAAACAAAACAAAAACACCGGAGAAAAAGACCGTGTACATATCTCATTCACTTACTTAACATGTTGATTGGGAAACTAGCCGAAAGTTCGTCCCCACTTCCGTGATAACCTAAGGTTGAGAAATAACGGCCGAAAAGCGAATCCATCGTAGCCACCATGGCACCGTAACTTTTACGTTTATCGCGAGAATCGTGACAGACATCAAATCCAACAATCATAGCTTCCTAAAAACAAAACCACCATCAAAGTCACAAAACTTGCCTAAGAGAAAGATAAGCTAGTGGAAATCCTGAAGAGTCCTCACCTTCATAGGGATGTCGACTCCCCAAGGAGCTCCTCCGATTTTACAGTTGATTTGAATGGTGATTTTCGTCGCTATCGACATCGCACTCTTGGCTTTGATGTTTTTCAACAAAACGACTTGACTCGGAACTACGAACATGAAAAAATACACGTTGTCAACGATACGGTAAATTTTACATTCAATTTCTTTCCTCAAAAGATATTAGCGAATAATGAAAATAAAGTTTAGCGTTACACTTACCGGCTTTATCAACGATTGTTTTCTTCTTTATGGCCGAATATCGATCCGATCGATTATTTGGGACTACGCAAACGATCAACTCTGGATTATACTGGTTGACAGCGTTCTCTATTCCTTGTACGTACGCAGATGCGCCATCATTTTGAATCGAAACTCTAAGAATAATACAATCGGTCGATAAAAATACCGGTTTTCGCGTTTTAGCCATTGATCCGAATAATTCAATACTCACGGTTGTGGTTGCGGTACGTTAAAATTCATACCACGGCCGCAATCCGCGATCATTCTTGCCAAATCCTTGGCTTCTTGCGACAACTTGGACGGAAATACGATTACCCAGCGGTTCAATGGCGCGGAAACCAATAAAGGCGACGTTCTCAAATTTCTCGTCCAATCGACATCAGGCCCGCTCTGGAATCTTTTACCTTGGCCGGCTATAATCGTTTCCTGAGGTAAAATTCTTCCGTCTACTTCGACCAATCTGTCCGAGATACCCAAGCCCCAATCTCTGAGTTTTTGCGATACCTGAAATCGAAACGGCGAAATTAAATTAATAATACAGTTTCATGGTTTCGGCGCAGATCGGCAACATCGTCACACATACGTCGGGAATGCTAGTCAAACGATTTTTGAAATTTTCCAGACGTCTGATACGATCAGTCGGAGCTACCGCAGTGTGCTCGGCTACTGCGCGCATCAACGTGTAATTCGATCTCATTGAATCGTTCAAACCAGTCATAATACATAATTCTGGCACCAAGAATACGAGCTCCGGCATGCCAGCTCGTCTATCGCGAGCGCTAGTTTTGGAAATCAACATAGGTTGCCTAGAGTCGTTGATTCTAGCTTGGTATTTCTGAAACAAAAAATAACATTTTAACGAATACTGTAAATCGAATCGTTTTGGTAAAACAAATCGCCGTTGCTCGAATCATTTCATATACCTGTTGGAAATAATCTTTATACGATATATGACGTTCACCCTCTCTTGTTTTCTGCTTGAAAGTCGATTCGGGGGTATCGTTGTACGATACATCGTCAACCTTGTACGTCTTGTCGTTATACGTCGTCATGACCGTGCAGCCAATGATGGTCGAAGAAAACGCTTCTTTGAAGCCCTGTTGATGAAAAATATTCGATTATACAACACGTATACATGTATTAGCTACAGTCATTGTGGAAAAAAACTAGCAATGGACGTCTTAAAAATCCTTCCCTCTGCCACTAACTTCCAGTTTACATCTCTGAACAAAAGTGGCGAAAAAAGCGAACGAATTTTGCGACGAAGAAACCAGCGTAAATTCAAACAAATATTTTCTTTCATTTTTAGATTCAGCGTTTTTAAAATTTTTCACTTACTCTATCACCGGCACTTCTCGTTAACTCTCGGAATAGGTCGTAAGCGGTATCTCTCCGCAGAACTTTGTAAACGATTTCCGCTTGTAACAAAACATCATATTCGTATTGCGCCATCGACGTGATATATCCTGGCCACAACTCCAAATTATGTTCGCGGATTGAAACCTACATAAACGAACAGAAAATGAAACATATTCAATTATTCCCAAGTATTAGTATTTGCCGCTTCCAAATCGATTACAATCTACTTACAGCCGCTTCTTTATCGAAATAATTACGTTTAATCAACTGGAGATTCATTTTACTCAGACATTCTCGAACGATGATATTGAAAACTTGCAAACGCTGATAATCGCCCGGCTCGACCGTTCCGACCGGTTTAATCGTAATGCGGATTCTCTCATTGTCGCTCTGTCGTTGCGAAAACAATTCCAAAGGTTGCTGCCGACCAAAAAGAAGATGAGAATAAACGTACTATAAAACAATCATTTCATAAAAAATGTGGCAACGAAATTTTAAATGAAAACATACGTTGTTCTGGCACAGATTGTGAGAAGAGAATATAGTCGACCCGTCGAAAAGGTATTGACCTAAACGTTCTCGATGCTCTCGAAGGAATATTTTCCTCATACGAGTACGATCCTCAGCCGGATTAAAGTCAACGTGGAATTTGTTTAACGTCCAGTTTGGGTTCATCGTCAGACGGAAAAAGTTGGCTTGTATTTTTGTAGTCTGACCAGAGACACCTGCGGAAAATCAAACGTGAACGATACGTTAGTGTGGGCTGTTGGCGAAAATTTAGCAATTTTCTGCAATTTCTCACCTTTCTTCGTTTCTCGAACGCTTTCTGGTCTACTGTGTAACAATTGGCCTTCTTCATATAAAGATCTTCCTCCTCGAATACCGTAACGGCCAACGGGTTTTTGTTCGCCGTTGCCATTTCCATTGCTACTACCACCATTACCATTACCATTACCATTACCATTACCATTACCTCCTCTCTGACCTGAAATTCCAAAAAAATTGAAATTTTCGATGAAGCAGCTCTCGTACGAATATTTCCATTCGACGCATCTCTACATACCGGCTCTTGATCCGGAAACGCTCATTGCTTGCATTTCGGCTGTTGGCGGAGCCGCCGCTTGCGATTGACTGGCGCCAGGTTTCGTCCGCGTAGCACCTCTGCCATGGGATTGAGGCTGGGCGGAAGAGCCAGACGTCGAAGAGCTGGATGGTGCTACTGATGGGGCTTGCGATCGGGACGCTGACGATGACGCTTGAGAGCCCGCCGTCGACGGAGCCGGTTGTTGTTGTTTCTGTTTGGAGCGGCCTCGGCCTCGGGACCTCCCAGCGCCTCCTTCTTGACCTTCCATTTCTACAACATAAGAAAATGAAATTCATTTTACTGCGACACGTCGAATAAAAACACCCTTAACAATTTGTGTCGTGATAAGGGAAAAAGGCGAGATATTTATTGTAGTGCCGTACGTTTTCTCGTAATGTTATCATTTTCGGATTCACGAGTAAGGAAATATCTGTAAGAGGCGGTAGTGATCAGTGATCACATTTCTGTAGTACAAATACGTAACATTACATCGTCCACTTTTAAACCACACCGGTAGCTATCAAAAAGGCTTCTCCTTAGTCCTAACAGCCTGTAGAATTTTTCCTTCATAACTGCCATTCAAATACCCTTCCAACTGACCGAACGTCTCGTTAATAATTTTACCAACGCAGAAAGTATTTTTAACTTGCAACACGCTTTTTCATAACTACCCAAAGTCGTATTTTTCCAGCAAAATTGTAAAAAAATCAGAAAAATTCATCAAAAGCAGTAGATATTCTCAAGAGTGATTCACGCGATGCGAATTCAGTAGTTTAAAGGTGGAAATAAGTAAAATGTAGACAACGAAGATAAAGATTTTCGACGGTCCGGAACATTTCCCCGATAAAATTTTCATTTTGGTTACAAGAGAAACAGAAATGGCTTAGTATGACGATACAAGTTGAAAACATTTCGTCATTTTCGCCATGAAAATGAAATTATAACGAAGCAAATAACGCGCTTCAACCATCGGCATCGGCTTCACCACGAATACCACACACGATACAGTAGCTCATTCGTTTCATCCCGCTCTTTTTCACCCGCGCACACGCATATCTCACACATCATACGCAACTATTAGACAATTACGTATTGGATAGTTGGTACTCGATTTCCCTCTTACTCTTGCCTCATCCGGCTCCGATAAAGAAGAATCGTCGCAAGTAATCTACGATGGATAGAAAATATTCTATGCAAACCGTAACCGAATATTATCGATTCTAAACGAGAAACTGGACTGTTATCAGGATTACATTTGAAGAATTCGACAATTTCTATTTACACGCGATGAGTTTGAAAACTACCAAACGATTAACTAGCGATGAAATCGCTCGTACTCTTCATAAGAAAAAAAGTGCAGAATAAATTCACCTTGTAGATCTCGATCAACGATTACCAAACAATAAAATACATTCGATTCAACACTGAAATACTTAATACTTGAATAAAACACAGCTTTATACGCTACCACTACTCAACTAGGGTTTCTCTAACTACTAATACAAAATAACTTGTGAAATGTAACTTGAACGCGCGCTAATATACCGAAATTGGGTAAACGCGGCACGCACAGGTGTTATCCTTACAGTGTAGCCAATCTCGCAGCACGCATGCGTTATACGATTATTATCAATGATTATCATTAATCATCAGTTTATTAAATATACTAAACGTCCACTTAGCTGCATTGAAAGTTTTGAGTTAGCGAATGCTACCGAAAACCGGTTAAGACGCATAGCGCAAGGTATTTTTTTCATGTTATCCTACAGGCTTCAGCTAAGCAAGCAGTGCCATTTGCATTTTGGTTGCTTTGCTTCAAAAAAATTAACAAACATTTCAGGTTGGCCCTACTAGCAATTTAGTAAACCAGCGATAGTTTCATTTCATCTAATATTCGTCGCTTTCCTTTTCCCAGATAGTTTCATTAATGAAGAAGAACACTATTCTGATATTTTAAACGCTTTCCCTGTTCATCTTCATACTCGAATCAATTGTTTCAATTTCAGTTCTCAAAGTTCCTAAATGATAATTCGGTTACAGCATCATTGATCGATCATACAGTAAATACGGGTATCTTGCATCGCAAAATGTGAGGTAGCTATTTATGTATGTTGAAAACTCAGCTGCCAGTGATGGTGCCCCAGCACCCGTAACAACTGAAACTTCGCTTATATATCCAGAATCAGATGAAAAAAAAGGAGTATTGAAAAACTTTTGACCGAGAGAGCATTTGATAATGACCGCTGCGAAGATCGATTGACCACTTCAAAAAGATTGCGATAATTTCGAAATATGAACGATGAAGTAGATATCGATGCAAATCAGGATCATTAATAATCTGTAATAAAGATTTGTGTGGTTACAACGAATTAACCTTCAAATGGCAAAAGATGTCATTTTTGACATCAAATGTTAAAATCAGTCAAAATTAATTGCAACATGATGTCAAAAATGACATCCGCCCTAAAACTTTGATGTCAAGGATGACATCATGTTGCAATTTTTTGATTGTCTTCTGAAGGTTAAAGTATAAATCTGGAAGTATCGTAATTGAGTCAAAATTTTCGACGGCAGCGGGCGTACTAATTTTCAAACACGGAAATTGAGAATAATTAATAACAGAAATAAAACGAAACAAAATGAAATACAAAATCCTAACGCTAATGCAAAGGAAAAAAAATGATAAATTCAACAAATCAAAATGATATTACGATAAAAAATATTTTCAATTTTTCACCAACTTTCATAGATTTCTTCCCAAATTGTACAAAGGAATTGAATCCAATTTAAATATAATCACACGCAGGCGCTACTGGTCAATTTTGGCTGCGATACATCGAGAAAATTTATAAGTCCTTTCATTTGATGGCAGCGCAGATCACCAATCAGCATGGATACTTTTTCTATCAGATATAAACGACAAGTATGAACTACTTGAAGTTAGGACTTTGAGGATCGCTG
Source organism: Pseudococcus longispinus (assembly GCA_900064475.1). Lineage (NCBI taxonomy): Eukaryota > Metazoa > Arthropoda > Insecta > Hemiptera > Pseudococcidae > Pseudococcus > Pseudococcus longispinus. Next base: position 10,046 of record FIZU01032902.1, read on the forward strand.
GTAATCAGATTTGAACCGCATTAGTGACCGCAAAGGTATACTGAAAAACGATATTGAAAAATATCGATATTTCAAAAATTTCCGAATTATTAATTTTTTTTGAGTAATCACTGACATTTACTGATAAATTCAAGTTGAAAGCTAAAAAAGTTCGGATTTAAATTTTTTTAGTTGTTTTTTATAATTTAAAATTTAAAATACAAGTATAAGTTTTGCATTTTCGTTTCATTTTTCAACGTTTTCGCGAATTTCTCAGTAATTTCGAAAAATATCGATTTTAGTATCGTATCAGAAAATATCAATATCGAAAAACTCGCCGATATACGATCACTAAGCAGTATGGAAAAAATTAGAATCCATTAGAATCATTAAAAATTCTGATCCGTACTCATTATCGATACGAGATCGACGCAACTCCGATTACATGTAGCTACAATGGATGTAGTGTACTGCATATGCATGCATGCGCGCGCGCGCACGTACGCATTTTATTGCTAAGTTTCAACAAAACCAATTCGAAGGAGATAAAACATTTCCTCATCTTCACACGAGGAAAGGTCCAATTTTAAAGAGTAGAGAGCTGGTCCGTATTACTGAAAAATGAATCAAATGATGAAGAATCTGTTCGCATAACGAATAAATCGTTTTGATCGCGCGATACGACCATCTCTCGGGTCGATGATACCTAAATATTTGACAGTGACCACGTGTGCGTCTCGCGTCGGTGAAAGAATGAGAAAATAATGACATCTTGAGGGCGCTGTGAGGGCGTAGAAATTGGAAACGAACAACGTTATTTTTAAATATAAACAAAACTGCAGCGCTCAAAAAAGCAAAACGCGAAATATTTAACGTTATATTGACTAAAAAAAGGTAGAAACGAACACGGCGCCATATTGTTATTGGATTTAAAAAAGCGACCAAATTATCACGCGATTCATGACGAGACGCGCACAACTTCGATAATTAATACCCTAAAATATGTATATCAGACTAGAACAGTAAATAATGACAATTCTGGGATAAATAATTCACGACTGTTCGGTATCTGTCGAGGCGGATAGGCGATAGCGCTCACTTTACAAAGTACCTGTTAAGTAATTTCACACGTGACAAAATTGAATTCTTACCTCACCAGTTTCGGGTTACTGAAGAAAACCGATATCAACTCAAATCATAAATAACCGAATATCGTTGAACACGTGAATTGTAATAAGCTACAAAGTTGACATTCACCAATCACCACATTAAAAAAAGATTCCGAGTTGAATTCTAAGAATTTAAAACAGAAAAAAACGCGACACGTCACATCAAAATTAAGAACAAAACAGATTCTTCAAGAAATAAAAAAAAAATACACCGAACAACGAGGACGACAATTTTTAAAAGATAACTGAACGGCTAGTTGAACCTTCGAAGGCCCTGACACAGACGCTGTGAAAAGGTAACACCAACACCACACCACACCAACGAAGACGAGTACGCTTTACGAGAACGAAAAGGAAATATGAAGAACGCAAACCGGAGAAAATAAAATCGTGATCCTTTTCCTTCAAATGATTCACGATTTCATCAGCCAATAAACAATCAATCCTTACTCCCACTATTCGCACTACTCCCACCAGCTACAACCACAGCCACCGAATCACCCTCATTTTGAGTGCACTGACCAACTGACGTCATTCAAAAGCGTTATTACCGCTAGCGCTAATTTAGACGAAATATTCAACTACTGAAAACAGTGTTGTCAGTCAAGCAAATTCCAAAAATGAAATGTGATAAAAAATTTTCAATTTTTTTTATTCAACTTTTTTAAGCGGATGCAGAATTGCAGAGGAGAGTGAAAATAAAATCTCGATTTATGAAACGTTTTGTAGCAATAAAAATATTCATCTCATTTGAAAATTTTCTGCCAATATACCAGTAAAATAGACATGCGATACACTACACCTTATAGGTAGGGTAACCGAAAATAGTTTTTTATGAACGTTAAAATAGGTGAAAATAATTTTTTT
>FIZU01032904.1:0-10056 GCA_900064475.1 Pseudococcus longispinus
CCGAACCCGAACCCGAACCCGAACCCGAACCCGAACCCGAACCCGAACCCGAACCTTCAAATTCCAAACTAGGGAAAAAAAACGAAAAATGTTTTGGGTTCGTGTCCGCAGTCCAGCCTAAATTTTTCTCAGAAACTTCACAGCCATGCCACAATTATTAAATGGCCACTCAAAATTTGAACTGGAAGAGAACTTTGAAAAAATGGTCCGGAACCGAACCGAACCGAACTGAACCCGAAACCCCCCCGATTGTTACGTCATACCTGGAACGAAAAAAAAACTAACCCACAACCCAAACCTTGAACCCTGAACCCCGCACATATGGGTTCAGACCACCATCCCTGGAGTTGGAACCACTTGAGATTCATTCTAAACAACGTGTCGTCATTTCACACATTTCAGTCATTTTAAAAACTCTACACCACGCCAAATTCATTTTGAAGGTCTTTGAACTACTTCAAATTCATTTTAAACTTCCAAGCATTACTTTACACCTTTTCAGTATGACTTTGCAATCATTCTGAAAACTCAACACCACACTAAATCCAATTTCCAAACAGTTTGAACTACTTTAAATTCATTCTAAACCACTCAGCATCATTTTACCCCTTTTCTATGTCGTTTTATAATCATTCTAAAAACCATGTACCACTTCAAATTCATTTTGAAAGAGTTGGAACCACTCTAGATTCATTCTAAACAATCTGAAGTCATTTCACACATTTTGATCATTTTAAAAGCTTTGCACCACGCCAAATTCATTTTGAAACGGTTTGAACTACTTCAAGTTCATTTTAAACTTCTGGGCATTACTTTACACCCTTTCTGTGTCACTTTGCAATCATTCTAAAAACTCGACACCACACTAAATCAATTTCTAAACGGGTTGAATCACTCTAAATTCATTTTAAACCATTCGGCGTTACTTTATACCTTTTCTGTGCCATTTTGAAAGCTCTACACCGCAGTAAATTTATTTTAAGCAAATCTGAACCATTTTGGATTCATTCTAAACAACCATATGCCATTTTACACGTCGATCGTGTCATTTTATAATCATTCTTAGAACCTCATACCACCCCAAATTCATTTTAAAAGAGTTACAACCACTTTAGATTCATTTTAAACAACCTGATGTCATTTCACACATTTTAATCATTTTGAAAACTCTACACCGCAGTAAATTCATTTCAAACAAATCTTAACCACTTTAGATTCATTCTAAACAACCATATGCCATTTTACACCTTTTCTGTATCATTTTATAATCATTCTAAAAACTGTATACCGTTCTTAATTCATTTTGAAAAAGTTTGAATCATTTTAAATTCATTCTAAACAACCTGATGTCGTTTTAAACATTTTAAAACCGCTACATCACTCCAAATTCATTTTGAAAGGGTTTGAAGTACTTCTAATTCATTTTAAACTACTGAGAATTACTTTACACTTTTTTTGTATCACATTGCAATCATTCTAAAAACTCGACACCATACTAAACCGGTTTCTAAACGATTTGAACCACTATCTTTTCTGTGTCATTTTCATTTTATAATCATTTCAGAAACTCTACCAACGTCACAGTACCTAAATTTATTTTAAACAAATTTGGACCACTTATACATTCGTTCTAAACTATTCAGTGTCACTTTCATTTTAAAAACTCTACATTACATTACATTCATTTTAAAGGAATTTGAATTCATTCTAAACAACCCAACGTCATTTCTACGCATTTTGAATCTTTCTCGTGTTAATTTATATTCATTTGGCATTCATTTAGAGTGAAAATACGTTTACACCACATTATATTCACGTTCAACTTTTCTGAGCCACTCTGAATTTAGTCTAACCTAGTTTGAGCCATTCTTCATCATTCTGCATTCATTCTGAGTGACTCTTCACCACTTCACGTTCGTTCTAAGCAATTCTCCACTTTCTTAATTAACTATCAAGTCATTCCGAAGTATTTTAGAGCCATCCTGTGGTACCTTTAATTGACCTGTATTCATTTTAAATGATCTGGACTTCTCAGAGTCTCTATTATTTGGCCTCTCATAAGTTTCCAAGATTATGGATGTGTAGGTGTCATTCTGAAATATTCTACGATTTTCAAAATTTATCTAACTTGAATCAACTCATTTAAGTAATTTTTTTGAAGGTAGCAACTTCAATTTCTCAAATTGACGACACAAATAATTTTGGATTTTTCACCTAGCGAATTTGAAAAATTCAAATACGAAACGCGATTTACAAAATTTCTCCCCATAGCATTCCAATCCAGGTAAAATGATCCAAATCCGACCTCACCCTATTTCCCTTCCTTTTCAATAAATTAAACCAATGTTGCCAACTACATTAATATACACATTAGGTACGACCAGTCGACCACCCATCGAGTTGAATTTACGCCATTAACACTACCACGAATGATCCGAACACACCCTAAATCACGATAAACAACGTAAAAATTCCCATATCTCGAATTAGCGAAATTAAACCACACTAAAAGCCGCGCATTTTAAACCATTTTTCCAATCCTTAATAACGAACATTGCCCCACTAACCTTAGTTAGCTTGGCAGTATCCATTTCAACAGTCATTAAACCGCTCGCACTATATAAAAATGAAAAAGAGAAACTACCGCCGGTCACAAAACAACACGTCGTCAGCTCAAAAATATTAATCGTGTTAATTTGTATCGCGCTCATGAGTCGAGACCGTGAACATGAACCCCATACTACGATAATGGCGGATATCGGACATGTAAATTGAACATTTTTCATAAAAGCTACGGCGTTCTCTGGTCAGGTCTGCGGATTAAAATCCATTTTCGAGGTGAAAAATTACTCGCGTCGTGTTCAGGGTATAGGTAGGTATTTTCACAATAATAGGAAAGTAAAAAAAGGAAACAACGGAAGAAAAGGGCAAAATATGCATGTGATGAAAAAAACTGCAACAGTATGCGTTTTTTTCCACTTCCAGACTAAATTACACCACAAGGTACTTACCGATGCGTTTAACGACTGCAGCTGTTTCTTCAATTCTTCATTTTCCTCTTTTATTTTGCATATGATGTTTTGAAAATGTTGTATGTGATTCTGCGAACATATAAAGAGTCGTGATTTTTAACATTACGAAACGTACGTAGGTACTCGTATAATACTCGTAATTTTACTACGTATATAGCTGAATACAGGGTGTTTCATAACTGAGGCATATTCTACAATACAGGGAGTAAGCAACCCATCCTAAGTACAATCATTTATGTTTGCAGAATCTTCGAATTACAAGGGAAATTAATTTTTTTTGTTCGATTAACCTGTAAAAAGTTGTAGATGACTCAAATCCATGACTGGTCTGTATGAAAGGCTGACATTTTCAAGTTTTAGACATTTTCTCAGACTTTTTGAAACTTATAAAAATTTTGAATATTCAACCGTAATATTTCCCTTGATGAAATTTTTAAAAAATTCTAAAATGACCAAAAAGATGATTTTTGTCTTGAAATGGCAATTTTGACTAAAAGATTCACAAGTTGGACAAAAAAAAATTATAATTTACAAAATACAACGATTTTAACCAAAAATGGCAATTATTTCTTTGAAATGATAATCTCAACTCAAAAAATATTTGGACAGAATATTTGGACAAAAAATTTGGACAAAAAAATGGACACTTTTTAGGATTGACCCCAGCCATTAGACATATCCATGTCAAAATTACAATTTTGACAAAAAAGTGACAGTTTGGACCAAAAAAAGACAATTTTGAACAAAAATGACAATTTTGGTCAGAATTGTCATTTTTGGTCAAAATCTCCGTTTTTTATCAATTGTCTTTTTTTTAATCCAAATTTGTAAATTTTTGGTCAAAATTGTAATTTTTTGTAAAAATTGTCATTTCAAGTGAAAACTGTCAATTTTGGTCAAAATTATTTTTGCAAATTTTGACTAAAAATGACAATTTTGACCAAAAATGGCAATTTTGACAAAAAATGACAATTCTGACAATTTTGACCAAAAATGGCAATTTTGACTAAAAATGACAATTTTGACAAAAAAATGACCAAAATTGTCATTTTTGGTCAAATTCTTTATTTTTTATCAATTGTATTTTTTTTAAATCTAAATTGTAAATTGTTAGTCCAAATCGTAATTTTTTGTAAAAATTGTCATTTCAAGTGAAAACTGTCATTTTTGGTCAAAATTATTTTTGCAATTTTGACTAAAAATGACAATTTTGACCAAAAATGGCAATTTTGACAAAAAATGACAATTCTGACAATTTTGACCAAAAATGGCAATTTTGACTAAAAATGACAATTTTGACAAAAAAATGACCAAAATTGTCATTTTTGGTCAAATTCTTTATTTTTTATCAATTGTATTTTTTTTAAATCTAAATTGTAAATTGTTAGTCCAAATCGTAATTTTTTGTAAAAATTGTCATTTCAAGTGAAAACTGTCATTTTTGGTCAAAATTATTTTTGCAATTTTGACTAAAAATGACAATTTTGACCAAAAATGGCAATTTTGACAAAAAATGACAATTCTGACAATTTTGACCAAAAATGGCAATTTGACTAAAAATGACAATTTTGACAAAAAAGATGACCCAAAATTGTCATTTTTGGTCAAAATCTCCGTTTTTTATCAATTGTCTTTTTTCAAAATATAAATTGTAAATTGTTAGTCCAAATCGTAATTTTTTGTAAAAATTGTCACTTCAAAATAAGAACTGTTATTTTTGGTTAAAATTATTTTGACCAAAAATTACAGTTCGGACCAAAAAAAACAATATTGACCAAAAATGGCAATTTTGACCAAAAATGACAATTTTCTCCTTGAAATGACAATGTTTACAAAAAATTACGATTTGGACCAAAAATTTACAATTGGATTAAAAAAAATACAATTGATAAAAAACGGAGATTTTGACCAAAAATAACAATTCTGACCAAAAATGACAATTATTGTCATTTTTGGTCAGAATTGTCAATTTTGGTCAAAATCTCCGTTTTTCAACAATTGTCTTTTTTTAAATCCAAATTGTAAATTGTTAGTCCAAATCGTAATTTTTTGTAGAAATTGTCATTTCAAAGTAAAAACTGTCATTTTATTTTGACCAAAAATGACACTTTCTACCATGAAATGACATTTTTTTACTTTGAAATCACAGTTTTAACATAGATTGACAATTTTGACAAGAAATGATGATTTTGATTAAAAAAATGACAATTTTGACCAATATTTTTTTCTAAAAAATTACGATTTTGGTTTAGTAACCGTTTTTACATCTAAATAACAATTTTTATCATAAATTGATGAAGATTTTGAACAAAAAATGGCAATTCTGGCAAAAACAACATTTCAGACCGAGTCGCATACATTTTGTCAGATTAACTTTCTGATATTATGTCACACTTTTTGACATTTTGTCAGACAAACAATTAAGATTTTTTTTAAATTGAAAAATTCACTTTCAGGCATTTTGTCAGACTTTTTTGGACTTTTTTGTGTAAAAAAAGTTCATCTTTTTAATGGAACAAATTTAAGCTTTCTATCATGCAGACATCCAAAATTACGTGCATTATCAAACAAGTTTTTTAAAAAATTATCGAAAAAAAACTGAATTTTGCCTTTGCAATTCGAAGTGTAGGCAAACATACATACTCGTACTCGAAATAAACTGCCTACTTACAAATTGAAGGATATTTATCGCTTATGAAACACCCTGTATAAATGGTATGTTGGCAAAATATGGGGTTTTGTTGAAACTCGCGAATAAAGAGAAATATTCGCATGGTTGAATGTCATCACATTGCGACGTGCTTTTTATCTAGCTACATATTCGTTGAACTTGCCGAAATTTGCAAAATGCCGTTGATAAAAGCAATAGGTACCTTTTATCGGACGCATTCGTGCTTCATTTCAAACGTAATATAATTTCGTGCAACAATACCCTGCGAGTATATCTATATCCGAGACTTTTTCTCTATCTGCATTCTGCAGTCAATACGAGTAGGTATTGCGACTATGTACGTATACACTTTTTTCGATGCGAAAAAAAAGGGGGATAGGTAAATTATAAACCAATGCCAAGCAATGATTTCGCTTTATCGATTCCTTAAATTATTAAAATTCGCCAAAGAACGCGGAACTGTTTCCAACAACACGCACGTTGTCTTCGCTCAGCCGAGCGTAAATGATAAAATATTATTCCGACTGCAACCATCTTGTCGACATGGCACGCGTGCCTTACAGTTCTCGTCACAAAAGCACACACACCCGAGCCCAACGTCGTAGGATAATTCTTTATTCTAAGTTCACTCCACCAATAGATACACCACCGAACTAATTTTAATACGATAAACTTGCGGTAATAGTTTCGTACAGAATTAACACACACACTTTCGATACCAACTTCGAGAGAAAGAGAGGGCCTGAAAACATCGACGTCAATTGTCATCGTATATACTCCGACATGGTGTAACGTACGCCTAAAATGTAATCAATCACCGTTATTAGAACCCTTTTGCAAGATTTTCCCCATTTCCGCCACCCCCTCTCATCCTCGAATCGCCTTATAAGCATTTTCACGTCGTATAGGGTAATGGATAAAGGCTTCGGTATTTGAGCTTTTCTGCTGTCTTTTTTTCTCTCCGTCTTTCTCCAACGTATTATAACAGTGGATTTCCATATAGTGAGAAGGTTTTTTTTTATTCACTTATGGTACACTAGGTTCGAGCTCGACGGCAAATATTTCCTTCCTGGTGGAAAAAGTGTACGAGAAATATTTTAATTTGCTTTCTTTATGTACGAACAATAAGCCCCCGAGCACAGTCGCGAATTCCGATAAGAATACGTTGCCGGAATTAAACCATAAAAACGAGATGATGAAGGATGAGTGCTGAGAGCAGGTTGCTGGAAGTTTGGCGCTCGACTTGGGCGAGGGTGCGGATTGATCAACGTGAATTTATAGGTTGCGAGGGTGTTTCAGCTTCGTTTAATTTTGCGAAGAAAAAAAAAGCCTAATTAATTATCGAGTTTTTTAAATATTAAAAAATTAATTTTTTTCAGCGAGATGGGAATTCTTGTTTGAAATATTGGAAATCGTCGAGTTTAGTTTGTTTTTTTATTACAGATTTCTGAAATGAGGAAAATTTTTAGCGAGAATTTGAATGTACGAGTACATAAGGGCAATTCGGAAGAGATTCGGTTCCTTTGATGAATAAATCAGCCAACTTGTAGTTGTATGGCTTTCATATAGCATATGTTGTTGATTTGATCATAAGACTAATGAGGCTGAATTTCATTCCAAATAACTCACTGCCAGACATGGCTCAACTCTTATATTGGAGGGGAGGGGGTAGCTCATGAACTTGAGAAACATCCTGCTAAAAATGTTACAAAATTCTAAAAAAAATATTGCAAAAGCGCTGAAAAACTGCGGACTTTTGATTTAGGAATTTTGTCCAATCTTCGCAAAATTCTTAGATCTTTTTTCGGATATTTTTTATATTTCAAAATGGTAACACTGCTTAGGAAACCGATAATTAATCCTGGATGTCAAAGATTATTGATTTCCAGGATTACAATTGATAGGTACTTTTTGATGTCGTGCTGTAAGCTTGCGAGGATATCTATTTGATTGCAATGATTTGAAATTAAAAAATATTGCTGGCTTGCTCCGTAAATGTCTTGGTAGGAGCGGGCTTAACTGGGAGTTTCAACAATTCCCAGGAATATCTAACAGTGTCGGTTTTATTCGCGTTCCCGTTGTTTTGGAAATGGAAATTTCCTGGAATTCCTGATTGGTGGGACAATACCCCCTCCCCTCCTATTATATAAGGCCTGGGAGCTGAGCTGTGGTGTCACAACTCAGCACTCGGATCGATGTTGGGTGGGAATGGGAACGATTTCCAGGAATCCCTGGGAAGAACTTGTCAAATATGGTAAAATTAGGAATTTCAAAACAGTAATTTCCACATTTGACAAATTCCTATGGTAATTCCCAGGAAATTACAAATCCTGGTATTCTCCAGGAATTACCTTTCGATCCTGGGATCATAACAACCCCGAACCCAGGTTATCTAAATTATTAAACTTTTTTCATTATATGCTTTTTCACCCAACACTTTATATGCGAGTAGCAAACTATGTCATTAATAAGAAATGATTCTATCTTTGTTGAAAGTTAATCAACGGGTCTTGAAATTGACTCCGAAGCATATTCCAAGGTATCCGGATAAAACTACAAACTTATCGCACTTCAAAGCACTTAATATACGGGAAAACTTTAGCAATTCGTACAACTTTCTAAACGTTGTAGCACTAGTACACTTCCCTTATTAACTGGAAATTTCAACCATTTGTTTTTGGTCCGACGTAATGATACCGCGTAAAATGGACATTCGGCCAAAAAAACTACTTATGCAATGTTGACCCATGCTGATGCTGCGAAAACGTGCACGTACATGACGTATTAGGTATAATAAACCCGAGCAAGGCGTGAATTCGGCGAAATAAATTAATTTAAATTAAAAGCATTGCCAAGTATAGTAATTACTAGTAAAGCGGACACGTTTTCCATATTATAGTATTATTTGTGCAGTACACACAGAGGAAATTCTCACCATAGGGGAAAAGTCTTTTCGGCGAATTATAACTAGTAACGATACCGGTGGCAGGCGCGAAGTAGGCAGTGCAAGGTGTATCTACATGGTGGAGTTTGCGATCGTGATAATAGAGAGTATACATTCGCGGTATAAGATAATAAAACGCTGCTGCTACTAGCGATTCTGGCGCAGTGCAAACGTTGGTTGCGCAGGGAAGCCGTAATAAATAGCGTAGACTGTTTTTAAGGGTGGGCACGACGAAAGACCCAAGGCTGGCGCAGATGCACCGATTTGCCATACGCCGAGAAAGTTTTAATATTGGACAAAATCCCTTAATTAGAAAGGGTCATTCCGGTGGGCAAAGCATACTTTACTCGGGCCAACGAAGAATAAAGCGCGGTGTTTTAAAAATTCTTTCTTTTTTGCACTCTTTGATAATTTTATAGTATTACAGGCGCGAAGTTCAAGGCCAGCTAAACTGATTATCACAGCGTGGTCTTTGTTGTTTTGTTTACACTTTGCCAGGACGAGCACCCGTTAAAGTATTTTCTTTTAATTTTAAACGAGTACGTGGAAATTTGTTCAAGTTGTACAAATAAAAAGGGGGATTGTCTCTAGTACCCTGTTAGTTTCGTATCTGTTGTGTCGCGTGGTTATTCAAAGACTACCCTCTTCGTTATTGGAATTACCAGCGGAGTGACACCGTTGTTTATATGAATAATGCTACCGAATTACAATTTTCAGCGTTATACGGTTTACGAGCTACGATTGAAGTTATCTGTCGAGGGTATACGAGTCGATGAGTGCTTGCTTTTTTTCCTCGTTTAACGACGAAATCTGGACCCGGAATTAAAAAAGGTGGTGTTTTACGTTCGAGTATAAAAACACGCTTTTCGACGTTGAAGATTATTTTATCAATCGACCATATAAATTCGGTGTTGACTTTTTATATCTGGTTGTAAAAATTTTACGTTCGAGAGTATAAGCTCGGTTGGGGAGGGAGTTGGAGCTCGTCCGCGTTTTCCAAAGGTACCTAACGTGAAAAATTTCAATTATTATGAACGAATTTTTATCGTTAAGATGGCGTATGTGTGTATTTTACAGTGTGTTTGGAAGTTGGATCGTTTTAAAAGGGAAGTCTGATGTTGCGTTGGTGTCACTTCTTTCTGGTTTCTGATCTGGCAATTTGAGCGAGAATTGAAAAATTGCGAAGATCTCCAAAATTCTTCTTTCTTTTATCACTATTGAAAAATTTTCGTTTTTATTCAATATTTTTAAACCCCCATTTTTGGTTATGACATTTCAACTCCTGGAAATTTTCTTCTTTTTGAGTTACAGCATTGACACTAGAACTTGTTATCACTTCCTATTCCAGTGTTTTTTGACATGGATATGTCTAATGGCTGGGGTCAATCCTAAAAAAGTGTCCATTTTTT
>FIZU01032906.1:0-31450 GCA_900064475.1 Pseudococcus longispinus
ACTTCCTGATATATTAGAGTAACTTTTACTATACTTTTACTAAACATTTCTCTCAGTGTGGGGAAAAAATTACATCATTAGCCTGATGTAGAATTTTATAAAATATTCGTGAAAATTACGTCTTCAAGCTTTTAGAAATAAATTGAAATGGCTCAAATTGTGACTTGGTCCGTTCTGGAAGATATTTTTGTTGTGTCACGATCTCATACAATAACGATTCCGTAAAAATCGCGTGTTTTTAAAAATGCGCTATTTTTTTTTTAAATCGATAGGTATTTTAAAATTTCAATACGTAAATATTTCGTGTTGAAATTTATTGATTCTGAAAATAGAGGTTCACGTACCAAAACATAATGTTACTTCCCGCCTCTCAGTCTTTAATACCATTCGCGACTTCGGAAAAATCCGAAATTCTATTCACTCCAGCACACAAGATCTTTCAGTTGAGCTCGGAGATAACCCTCGGAATTGAATTTTTTTCAGTAGGCGTATAAAATTGCCAACACGTTTAAGCATTCTGGTAAAATTTTCGCTCCCTCGCGCGTGTAATTTTTCTCTAACGACGAAATTTATTCGCTTCGCGATTCCGATAAAGCGTCTCGCTCAAGTAGAGATTCGCCGCAGGATGTCAACCGAGGGCTCGAGCTCGGTTAAAAGATGCGAGTAACACGGTTGCAGAGTTGAAATAATTAACACGTTTGTATGAAAAATTCGTACGGCGAGCACGCAGCGCAGTATAAAATTACTGCGTAAATATTACAAAATGAAAACTAATTGCCGAGACTAAAATGATAAGTACAACGGTACACGTTGCTAAAGAGATATCTAAGATTAAACGGAGGCCCTGTTTTTGATACTTATTCCGCGCTGCTGCCATGCCTTCTCCTTATTCTCTATGACTACTACCAGTGGAATAGGTATTTGCACAATAAGAAGGAATTATATTTCGACCTCGCTTTTATGTAAACGAAAGGCTCCGAGCAAACGTCGCGTCGAGTTTTAGTATTATTTAAACGTACATATAAGATAGAGTTTTGTATTGTTTTACGAATAATGAACACGATGAGGGATGGGGTTTTTTGAAAGGTTTTTTTTTGCCTAAAAATGATACCAGGAGCATTAATCATCGGACTGGAAGAATTGATCTGTTAATTGTATATGCTTTGATGATTCCAGTCTTCGGATTGTATGTGTACTGTGTAGGTAGATCGTTTAACCAACGTTTTTTTCCTACTTTTTGCCTGGTACATTGAAAAACGAGGGGTGTTTAATACGCGAGAAGAAACTGTCGCGCGTCTAGTTCCATCGTAAAAGTATTTCGTACCCTTCAAGGCTGCGACGGATTTTACGTTGGTAATAAAATGTCCATTTTATCTCATTAAATTCGCAGCTTTTACCTTTTAACGGGCGAACAAAGTTTTCAGGGTTGTTTTAAACGCTATCGCAGTAAATTCTCCGCATCTGTAATCGGAGTTTCTTTCGAGTCGCCCTCGGTCGCGTCGTAAAAATATCTCCGATTTCGGTTAATGAAAGAATTCTATTTTAAATATCATATTTTATTAAGCGTGTATTTATTTCAATGCCAATTCAAAACATTAGATACTCGTAGTTATTGAAAAGCAGGGTATTATAAGCGATGCTCCGGTATCGTAAGAAAAAAGGGTAATTTACTCGTTGGAGAAACGCGTGGGAAGTGTTGCGAACCATTCGAGAAATAAGCTTTTTGCAAGGTTGAGCTCGAGTGTACCATCTTTCGAGATAATTATCGAAACATCGTGTCCTTGTTTTCGTCCACCGTTTTATGAATAACATTTCACGAGGAGCTGGATTTTTTTCACGTGTTTTTTACATCTCGATACATTGCTGGTATTTTTTTTTACTCGGGGTTGGAAATTGTTTTTTTTTTTTTAGGTGCAGGTATTCTTTTTATCGAATTTTTTCGAACCGGCCCTTTTATAGGTATTTATTGGGCAATTCATTGAAAAACACGATTACACGTGATGACTTCTATGTCGAAAAATCAAGATTATTTTAAAATAAACTAAACAAATTTTCAATTTGTGAATGCAATGTTGAGTTCAAAGGCGAAAAGGGATAGGGGATGAAAAACACAATTTTGAAACAATTGGCAAAAATTCGAAGAAAGAGCTCAAAAACAACTGAAATTACTCGTACTTAGTCCCTTTGTGATTTTTTATCGACATTTTATTATTTACTTTCTCCCTTCCTTCCTTATCTCTCTCGAATCACCCTAAAACAGTTACGAGCCTAGTTCTAAACTGAAGTGACCTAGTTGACAGTGGACAGCAATGATGAGGCAATAAAAAGGCGTTAAAAAAACTAATCAATGAAAAAGGGGGGATTTAAAATAATGAAATTCTATTTTTTATCTTTTGTTTTCCAAAAATAAAATAAAATAATATGTACATTCCTAATGAAAATTCGATTTAAAGATTTGAAATGGCTGAAATAATTGATAGAAATTGAACAATGATATTTGATGTCAGAGATAACCATCCTATTTGATATACTTGGAAATTAATATTATTCGAAGGTTTGAAATTCGTTCGTGTTTCTCGACTTGTTGTCAGAGATGTGGGAAGATTCTCATGTTGTATTGTCTTCAGAATTGTAAATATTTTAGTGGTATTAGTCGAATCAAATAAACACGAATCGATAATTTTAAATAATTTTTTTAGCAAACGCGGATTTATTCTGGTCAAGTATTAATTTTCCAATTGAAATTTTCGTTCGTGAGTAAATTCTACGATTCCTTTCCTCTTGTTTATCCTTCTCCTCCCCCTCTCTCGTATTTTTTAAATTCACGAGTCGAGTAAGATTTTATGTCTGTAAAATCGTGATTGGATTTTCTTACTGATTTTTGAAAATTGAAAAATTATTCGAGATGTAAAATTTGAATTTATCGAAATCACGTTATAATAAACGTTCGGAAGGAGTTTGTAAATTTCATTGAAATAAACGATCTTCCGTTGTGGCAGACCTGCGGAGGAGACTGTCTGGCAAAGCTGTGGCATGAGGGATGACCAAAAAAGTGGAAGTTGTCCAATTTCGTGAATTTGGTCTAGGCCCGGTTTTTGGATTTTTTGTGTGATAGTTTGACATTGGCTTGACGAGGGGAGGGAGAGAGAGAGGTTGGCTAGAAATTTGAAAGTTCAATTTTTCCCAATTTTCCCATTCTAAATCAAAGACGGGCAAAATTATTTACAAAAAAAAGTCATCAAAATCATCAAATTCATAATTTAAATCATTGAGATGAATGATTCAATTGTGATAATTTCGATTATTTTCATGAAGAAAAAAAATCATCAAAATCTTGGAATGTGCTACATATCTAATATAGTATATAAACATTTAAACAATAATGATTTTAATTTTAATGATTTTCCTTCGAGTAGATGCCCACTTTTTTAAAAAAATGTAAAAATTTGAAGCAGAAGTAATCGTTGAAGTTGATGAGATTTTCATAAAAATCATTTAAAATATCGTAAAAATGGTCAAAAGATCGAGTAAACTATCCAGAATTCCGTTGCAATTTCTTGAATTTTCATAAAAGTTGATTAAAACTTCGTTAAAAAGGTCAAAAGGCCTTAAAAGTGTAAAAAGTCTCGTAACAAATTTGTAAATATTCTTAAAAATCGCTGGAAAATGTTGTGAAAGTGGTTGAAATGTCATAAAAATCACATTTTTATCAATTCGGTAAAAAGAAGGTAAAAATGCTGATGAAACTATGAAAATTTTGAGAAATGTAAAAATCTTAGCAGTTTTTATAAGACTTTCGACGAATTTCATGATTTCTTGACCACTTTTATTATATTTTTATACTTATTTTTGTAAAAATGTCGACAATTATTACATTTTCGACGATTTGCATGATTTTTGGAAAAATTTGTTCATATTTCAAACGATTTTAGCATAGGATATACCTTTGCTATGGGTAATTTCGCGAAAAAACTGACGAAATTTCGTCACGATGACTTTTAGATATTATGTCGAGTTTTTTGGACTTGGAAACATTTTTACATTTCAATTGACTTTTTGAACTTGGAAAATTTTTTAGAGATAAGTATTTAATGCTGATTTTAAAAAAATTTCAGACATATAATTTAGACTTTTTGAACTTTGAAAACTTTGTAAATCAGGGTAACTTTCTGATATTTTGTCAGGCAGACTCCTTGAGACTTTTTATGACAATTTTTACAAATTTTTCGATTAATTTCATAATTTTTAAAGCTTTTTTACCATATTTTTAAAATTGTAATCCACTTTGACAATTTTAACAACATTTTCGTAATTTTTTGTTACTCCTTTTCATATTTTAAATGATTTTTGTGAAGATTTTAACGATTTTTAGGAGATTTTCGATAGTTTCCGTAACTTCGCAGCCATTTCTACGATGGGTTCATCAATTTTTGTGACAATTTCAATAATATTTTCTCCGAATATTAAACAAATTCCCTTGATTTTTGCACAATTTGTGATCGAGCATCATATTAGGGACCTAACACGAATCCTTTTTTCTAAAAGTTTTGAGAATTGTATTCGTTGTTTTTTAATTTTTCGTCGCGGGTTCTCGCGAGGCAACGAAATCGTTTGGGAAAACTCAGCCGCATAAATAAATTGCACGGACTATAATGCACATGAGTGGGGTATTTTCGAATATTTCTTTTTAAATATAATCATGTTTTTGCATTCTTACTCGAAATAAACTATTACATTGCACACTAGGTCCCTATTACGATGCCAGGTCACAATTGAAATTTCGCAAGTCCAAAAAGTCATTTAGCGTATCAAAATTTAGCGACAACAATATTTCAAACTAAATTTTACTGCATCGATAATCGATATCGTCAATATCAATATTTCAACGTGACCACGTTTAAAAAATAGCTTTATTAAACCT
This sequence comes from Pseudococcus longispinus, assembly GCA_900064475.1. Lineage (NCBI taxonomy): Eukaryota > Metazoa > Arthropoda > Insecta > Hemiptera > Pseudococcidae > Pseudococcus > Pseudococcus longispinus. The sequence continues at coordinate 4,922 of FIZU01032906.1, forward strand.
GAGATGACCCTCAAAACGTGGTAAAATAATCAATATGGAAAAAGTTTCTCAAATATTTCATCAACTCGATCGTAAATCTCTTACCGGGTCCATTAGATACAGGTAATTACAGACATATATCCCCTTAGCCATATTTCACAGTTCGTAGCTTATTGATAAATGTAATTTTTTTCACCAAAATAATAAACCATTACTTAGACTCGGAGCCATAAGGCTTATTGTCATACCAAAAACGGACCTAAGCCGCCTACGAACGTAACAATTTCTAAATAACTCGACTAATCGACACATGCACAGGCAGGCACACTGCACACGCTACAAAGAGACGACCAAACTAATTAGATGTTATTGGTAATGTACAGAGTACACTCGCCATTGCCATTGCCACCATTCGCCCGGGCACACGAACTGAAACTATAAGTAATTTCAAAGTTGGTAAAATTTTTACGCCGTCAAATTAAATTCCGCCTCGTCGCGAATAAACTTCGCCATAAAGAAATTAAATTTCACTCCATTCGTGCGTGTAAAACTGTCAATAAAAAATTCCGCGGGTCATCTGAAAAACAAAAGAGGAAAAAAAACCTTTGCAACAACAAAGCCAACGTTACAGTTGTAGTTCTAACTGTCAGTTAACCTGATATTGATTACGTAAAATACTTACCAGCAAACTTTCATGTAGCCAACAGCCACGTGTAAAGTTGAAACGACATTTCACCCCGGACTACTTTCTCCCTGCTTCTTAATTTATAACCATTGTTTCCGAGGATTTTGAGTTTGAGAAAACGCGCCACACCACCATCGCGTCGACCGATATCCTTTAATATATTCCCTTCAAACGCAGTCCCATCATCGGCGTTATAAGGCGTTAATCAAAACTTAAATACTTTGTCTGGGCGAGTACACACTACACCGTGCACCGTTATGTCACCACGGTCGCGGTCAATGCCATATTAATAAGAAAATACATGTAATTTCGCCGACGCCATCGGCACGCCGCGCCGCATCGATTTATACGCGAAAGAAAAAGGAGGTGAAAAAATAGAACGGAGGAGCGGTGAACGTAAATGTACATATATTACATGGCAGGATACGCGGTTTATTTTACGTTTGAAACAAAAAATTTCTTCTACATCTATTTCGCAGCCAACGTTCGGATAATTTGTGCTCTAACTTTTGGCTACAAATTGCGCAAAGTTTATCTATCAAGCAGTATACAGTATATTTTACCAAAGCTAGTTTAAACCCCCGACTAAGGGAAGAAAAACACTTCCGAATTAACTGCTTGTACTGTATACCGACAAAATAATAATTATGATAAAAATTTTTTCCAATGGTCAGCAATTTGGCTAGAAATTATGACCATTGGAAAAAAATCACGAGACGCTGCAAAAGTAAAGGAACTGTTTGGTACAATGCATTATTGGTGGCAAACTTTACCATTAGAGAGAGCAGGGAGAAGGTGGAATCGACAAAATGGAATAAAATATTTTCTAAATTTCAACTTTTTTCGTTTTTACAGGCATCGTAACTGAATTTTTCCAAAAAAAAAAGAGTAAGTTTCACCGTAACAATTTTTCATCAAAAAAGTTATCAATTTTTTCATGATTTTTGGCACGGATAATTGGATATTTGAGGGGGGAGGGGGTTCAGGAAAATAGTTGACAACGCTGTATCGAAGAATATCAATTTCAAAATATACAGGGTGTTTTATGAGTAATGACCCTCCTCCTACCGGCTAAGTATGCAACTCATACTGAGCACAGGTAAATATGGAAGAGTAACAATTTTATTTTTGAACGAAGCATTTAATGGTAAATTTTCAATTGTTTTCGTCGGCTTTTTGATGAAACGCCATTTTTTAAATGTAAATTTTGAACCTACGACTATCTGACTGAATCGATAAGTATCGATATGACAATTTTGATATTTCTATTCCAACGCTAATGGCATGTTTTATAAATTCATCGTACCTACGTATATTTTCTAGCATGTGGTGTTTGGAATGCTGCTTGTTTTCATGTCATTTTGGGTTGTTGAACATTATTGTAACAATGGTTACATAAAAATACGAATGACGTTTACGAGCGTTTCGTTTTATAACAACACACGTATAGTATTACTTTGTTTGTACCTACGTAATTAGGAAATTTTACATTTTGATAAAACGTCGCGTCCCAGTCCCTATACAAAATGCAGCTCTACTAAAGGTACCGGCGCGCACGAGTAATTTCGTTGTTGAAGTTTTATTGAGCTTTTTACGCTGGCGACAAATGAAACACCTACATACGTTGAATTTTTACTACCCTTTTTCTTTCTTTAATTCTTTTGGAAAAAAAAAAGAAAAAAGAGGGAAAAAAGTAGGTAATAATTTATCAATACACGTATACCTTAATCCGGTTACTTCTTTATCGTTCGTACATCGTATATGTTTTGGAAAATAAAAGAGAAAGAAACGAAGAAGAAGAAAAAAGATGAAGAGTAAAGAAAATGGACGGAAGCCCTTTTCTTTTTATATGACAAAAGAGAAGAAAATATGTTCGAGGTCGTCGCTATGACGGCTTTTTCACATTAAATTAGTTCGAAGTCTTGAGGGTGTTTGGAAAAATGACAGAAAAACTTGGCGGCGTAAATCTTCGCCCAAGTCGAGTATAAATCTTAATCCGGTGCGAAAAGTCAATAATTCCGGTGTTCGCTTAATCCGACGTATTTATAGATAGTAAGGTGTTTATTTTGTCAACACCATATTTCGTCCGTGAAACGATTCCGCCGCGCGTGATGGAGAAAAATAGAAGAAAAACTTGGGCTAAATCTGCTTCAGAAAAGTTTCAATGTTTGGTAATACAAGTTGCGTTGCCGTTGCGTCATCGAGTAATAGGTTAAATTTTGAATTTTTTTCCCTTCGAGTCGAGTTATTTATCTTTTTCTATAGAGAACTCGCCTTTGTGGAAAATATTTAAGCGGAATTTGATTTTTAACGCTACGACGACGAATGTACTCGAATGGAAAATTGTCGACTAGTCAATTTATTTTTTTTAATGTTGGATTTACTTATATAATGGAAGAAAGCAGAATAAAAGATATGGGCGTCTTGTGGAGGGGATTACATCTTTAGATGAGAAATATCTACCTGTTGGAGAGAAATTCTGCGTCGATAGATGATGTACCTTATTTTCTCTTAAGAAATATGTCGCTTCTGTGAGGAATGTCGCTGAGGATGAGAATATTAGCAAGATGGAGAAGGGAGGGTGGTGAAATAGCTTTATTCGATTTTTTATCTGTTTGAAATCTAAGTACACATTCAATCGTTGTACCTATATTTTTTTGTGTAAAAGTATTCGATATATTTTGGTACCAATTTTTTTTTTTGAAATTTTGATATTTTTGCAACGATGGAAATCAAACTTCAGGATTTTCAATTTCGATTTTCAACATTGATGCTTGTTATCGATATTCAATACTAATATTGACCATCAACGATACTGATATGGATATTTTTCAATCTATTAATATTATTTCAATATCGATAATCGATATCCAACATCGATATTCTGTATCGATATTCGAAGTAGATACTTTATAATCCATCGATATTATTTTGCTATCGATAATCGATATTCAACATTAACATGCATCGATATTATTTCGATATCAAAAATCGATATTTCATATCGATAGTTGATACCAGAAATAGATACTCTCTAATCGATCGATATTATTTCGATATTGATGATCGATTTTCAACATTGACATCGATTACCGATCATCATCATCGATATTTTGTACTGATTGTTGATACTCAAAAGATATACTCTTTAATCCATCGATATTATTTCGATATTGATTATCAATTTTCATTAATGATATCGACTATCGATTTTTAACATGGATATTTGAAATCGATATTAAAATGAATACTTTTCAATTTATTATTTCAATATCGATAGTCGACTTTCAACATCGATATTTTGTATCAATACTTATTCGAAGTGGATATTTCCCAATCTATCGATATATATTGATTATTGATTTTCAACATCGATATTTGGTATCGATATTGAAAATGGGTATTCCTCAATATTTCAATATTGTTTCGATATCAATAATCGATGTTCAACATCATTATTTTGTATCGATACTCGAAGAAGATATATTTTCTATCTAATTCATCGATATTATTTTAATATTGATGATCGATTTTTAACAACGGTATCAACATCGATGTTTGGAGTCGATTTTCTGAGTGGATATACGTTCAAACCTATCGATATCACGATTTAAAGCATGAGTGAAAATAGCTTTATGCGAAGTCAGAGGCATTTGAAACCAGGCAGAAAGCTGATCTGAAACATTTTTCGAAAAATACCCCTTAATTTACAAAGATAAGTAAACAAATTGAGCCTGAGCAAAGCGAGGAAAAATTTTTGTGAAAAACTTTGTTCAAAAGCTAAAATTGTCTCAAATTGAATAACATTTCAGTAGCAGCAGTAAAACCGGGTCAAAGGTACTTCGACCTTCTTAAGTAAGCCTCTGAGTGAGGTTGATACACTCTGATGATTTAAATATTAAAACTTGATGATTATAAAAATTGTAGGCAATTTGGGGAGAATCCTGTACTACTTTGGTTGAGAATTCATGATAAATTCTGTATGAAAAAAGAGTGAAAGATAAATTGTTTGGGAAGATGCTCATAAAATTTCAAAACGCTTTCGTCAAATTCCATACTAATCGAATAAATAAAAAAGAGATGACAGATGATGGAAACCGCAATAAATTCTTCAAGAGTATTTCCCAATAAAAATTTGGAAAATTATCAAAAAATTATTCAAGATTACTCCTAGAATAAAATTCGTATAATTTTCCGCGAATAAATTCGAATCAATTTTTGAAAAAGGAGAAAAATTTCGGGGAAACGAAATTTTACGACGTAGATACCTTCGAAGCGGCGTATGAAATATTGAAACATTTTGTACAAAATTTCGAAGAAATGCTGGCCCAGAAATCATCACGATGAAACGTTGTTTACGGTTCGATGGGAGTTTTAAATTTTATTCATGAATTTTTTCGTATGACCTTTCCAACGTTGGGAAATTTTTTCTCGAAATTCCAACAAAATGATACGTATTTGTCTAAATTTTTTTTTGCTTTTTTGCCTTTATAAGCATCATTTTCCATGTTTCCGTACCTTTCGTTCAGTTCTGCGATACTTTCTCATATTTCCTGACATTTTTTGGCTTTTCGGCAAAAAAATTGTTGTTTGAAAAAAATTCATTGTTGGTCGTTTATTTTTTCTGGCGTGTTTTTTTTTGTATGTACTCCGGATTTTTTATTCTTTTCATAACTCTCGTTGCAGAAATATTTATCAATTCGTACGAAATGTTGAACAAGTGGGAAGAGTAGGCTTGTACGGAATTCAACTTCGATACTTAATTCACGATTTTTTATTCTTTTCTTTTTCTTTTTTTTTGATATTTAAATTCGAAAAGAATTTTAATAACAAAACATATCCTCATATACTCGTACCATCTCGAGACTCTATATAAAATAAAAAATCGCTGTAGATTCGGACCGCAGCCAAAATCTTCGATATTATTTCTCCCTTCTCGAATACGAGCGAATAAACTCAGCAGGGAGGAAAAAATGTAAAAATTATATACAGTGGAAAAAGGAAGCAAGAAAGTGAATTTGTAAAAGGCGAATAATTCAAACATATCAACATGATGTTCACGTCGAAAATTACGCCGTGTTTCGCCGCCATTGGCGAATTATTTTCTACTCCGTCGATATTTACTATGTATACACGAAAAGTTATAAAATCCGTCGAGTTGTTGGCCATATCCTGCTTTGAAGTAAAGAAGAAAAAAAGGCAGTTCATTTATTATGCTTGCCAACGGTTCAAAAGTACAATTTGACGAAACTGGGTTAATTTTTTTGCGCGTTTAATAGAAAAACTTTTAATATTTCAATATTTTTTCGCAACGAACAAAGTTTTGTTTTCGTTCGATCGAAATCAGTCCTTTTCAAAAGCAATTTTGAGACCGATTTGTTCGGTAAGTTAACAAAAACTTAATCCGTTATTGAAACAGTAAGTTAACTTCTTTCCTTTCTTTTCTTTTCTCTTTTTTTTTCTAGATAGAAAAACTTTACGAGTTTTAATTTTTTATAAGTTAGTCGAAATTGCTTTTTTTCTTTCTTTCTATGTCTTACTTACAAAATATACTTACGACGAGATAGGGTGATAAGAAAATTAATTTTTAGCTTACATCGATTATTATTGCGGAAGAAAATGTTATAAAAAGGGATGATTTTTAAACGCGTGTATCAGGCAGGCTATCAAATTGGGAGGGGAAATGTAAAAGTTTGTCTTATACAACCTGCAGGCATCGAAATGTGGTTACTTTTTACATGTGAAGTTATTATTTGTTATCTACTATTCACTGGCAAAAGTTACTAAAGTTACTTTCGAACCGAATTTGGTTACTTTTTTGTCAAAAAGATGCCTACAAAATTGACTTCAAAATACAAATTTAAAAAAATGATGAAATTTCAGCCTTGAATGCTTTTTAGCATAGGATATGCTTTAACGATGACCAAACACGCGAAAAAGCGTTGCGTTGATTTTTAGACATTTTGTTAGACTTTTTTGGACTTGGAAAAATTATAAGGAAAAGCATATCCTACTTACGTTTTATAGTTTCATAGGTAGTATGGAAATGGGGAGGGGAGGGGGACTTTTTTCTGTAAAAAAGTTTACCCTCGCCTTCTTGTAACAAAGTGATAAATATTTTTCATAAACTTCACAAAAAATGTAATATTTTTTCTGGCCAGGGTTGAATCAGTTGAATCAGTGGCGTATTAGGTAGGTTTCAAGGGGTGTGGACCCCTTTGGACGTCTCAAGTATGAAAAAAATAATGAAATTTCCACTTCTTGAATGCAAAATCGAGGAACTTTGGTTTCTTTTGCTCTTTTTCAAAAATTGAGTATTTTTGACTTTGGAAAATATTGTATGAAATGAGTTGAAAGATAAATCAAAGTTCCTCGATTTCGCTGGAAATGCAATATTTGACAGAGGTTGACTTGATACAAGCCCAAATATGATTCTCAACCTCCTAGGTCATTTTGAAAAGGTTTTGGGTCCCTAAAATGGTGTCATTCGAGTACATATTTAAAAAAAAGAAAAAAAGGGAAAAAATTAACGAATTTGGTCTAAATGCAGGTTGATGGTGTATTTGGGTGTCATTAATGATAATTTTTGGCCAGAAATGAACCATTTAAGGAAGAAAAATGAACCAAAAAATCGGTTTCTTGAATTTTTGTTTCAGAATTGCACCTCTGAAAGGGGTTACCAAAACGGTCATTAGAAAGCCTAATGACCATTTGACCTTGAAAAAGTGCTCGAAATTTTTCGAAAAAAATTCCATAAATTACCCTTGATACTGACTACTACCCCTGCAAGTTTGAAAAAATTCGGTTGAAAGCTGCCAAAAATAGAAACTTTAACGAAAATCCACATTTAACCTCTCAGGAAGGGGTTAGGGTTGAGATATCGAGCTAAAGATTTTGTTACGGAGGTTTTAGATCACGAGGACCAACTTTTTACTGGATAATTTCAAATTCGGTGCTCAATATAAACCCGGTCATGCTCTTTTACATAAAATCACTTTTTCACTTATTGCCTCCCCTTCCCACGAATGTTTGTCTGGCTATTCTACTGTCTAAATGATTTTTTTTGTTTTTGGTCAATTTAGCTTGAATTGTTCGAAGTAGAATTGGAAATTTTCACTGGCTGTGCAGTTGTGCACCTAGCTACCTAAGTATAGGTATACCTACCTAGTTAGCATTTCAGTTGATCGAAAAATAAAATTGAATTCGTCATTTTTGGGGAAGTCGTCTTCTTAAAATTTTGTGAAATTGGAAGAAGGCGATGAGTTTGAAAGTCATTGTTTTAGGCTTGATTAAAAAATTTTTGTTAGTTTTTTTCATTTTATAGGTTACTAAGTTCCTTTTTTTCAGATCTCGCTCCGATGCATGCAACCTGTGCATTATTTGATCTCGAGGGTTGGGTAATAAAGAAAGGGATAATTTGGGTATTAAAATAGGAAATAAATTTTAATAGCTGGATTGAATCGTAAAAAAAAATTGTGCAGGGATATCTACAACACGTAACACGTATACCCTGAGACTTTTCAAGAAAGATGATAAACTTATTCTTTTAAGTGAATGGTTCACGTTATAACCATGTCAATCTGGAATAAAAATTTAATTTACTGTATCGTTAAATTTTTTATATTATATTCGCATGTCGCTGGTGTTTCTCGAGCTAGCCATAGAAGAGGAAGGAGAAAGGAAACATAGTAGAGTATACCTTTATACCTCTTACCTACATGAACGTACACTTTGGAGCGTTTTTATACTTCCGTCTTATATCGCCACTACATCAAGCAGCGAATTTACTCTGGGGAATCGACTTTTTAAATTTCGAAACTTGTTTGATCGTTAAATAAACGTAGCTACTGTATACTCTCGGTGGTAGCTGCAACCTACCATATAAATCTACATGTTTATTCGGTAATAATATTAAATCGTTCATGGCCTAATATGCTGCAAAATAGGTATTTATTTTTTCATTTTATTACACAAACGCATCCGTATAAACAAAACCCCTTCTTACACCGAGCATCCCAACTCGATGGAAAATTTTCTGCTCGAACGATTCACTTCAAAAAAAAACCCTCGTCGAGTTTATAATTGTAAAAATACCTCGGGTTTCGTTTCCTCTCGAGCTGATGCTTTTATACTTACTACAAACACGTGGAATATTCTTAAGAGTCGTACTTTCCATTAAATTTTCAAATAAAGCTGCCGATTTTTTAATGTAAAATGCAAAATATACTCGTATAGTGTTCCTTTTTTTTTTATACGTAGAAATTGAATTTATTTATGCCGCCGATGCAAGCGAATGTTGAATTTTCGTGCTGCTTTATTTTTTATTTTGCTTTCTCATTCCCTCGATGTGTTTTTTTCCTTTCCTCGCGTTATTATTAATGTACGTATTTTAATTTCGTTGCTGTTTCTTTTTTCTTTTTTTTAACTTATTGGTCGTTTTTTTATCTCATTTTATTGTTATTAAAAATGTTGCAGAAACGACATAATTTGTTAAAGTAAAAAGTTCTCTTTGGTATGAACAACGAGCATGCTCTTTTTTTGAAACTATGTGCTTACTTTTGCGTGCACATTTATTTAAACGTCTTTTGAAGTTTGCTGCCATCGTGGACGTATTAAGGTTATATAAATAAAACTATTTCCTCATTTACCACGTACACAACTAATAACGGTGATGCGTTTTATGTGAATTTTCATTGGTGGAAATGTACCTACGTACGAGTATACGTATGTGTAGTATTGGGCTGGGTTGGTGGTGTTTTGATATTTATGATCTCGTTGAACATTAATGCGCGAAAAATTTTACTTTCGTGTATACCTCGGGTGGTGTTTTCAAAATTGACTTTAACGCGACCAAGAATTTTGTATGTTGATGAAAAATGCCTCCGGGAGGGTTGGTTATATGGTTATGCAGTTTTATATACTCGTTTGCGAGTGTTTTTGACGGTTTTGTTGCGTAGTTTCTTTGGTTGGTAACTAGTTGGTATCTATGAGGATGAGGAAGTTGTAGAAACAAGCTTTCTGAATGGTTTGAGAGAAAAAAAGAATTTTAAAATGCTTATGGCAAGAAAGGATGAGGTATGAGAATTTTCATGATTTTTGAGTACGAGTATATTGAGGTAAGCTAATTTTAAAATTTTCTAAACTCGATTCCACGATCCGTCAAAACGTATCTGATTGAACTTGAAGAGAAGGAGGAGCGGAATTGTTTGGCATTTTACTCCAAAAAACAATTTACAATTTGGAACGTCTAAAAATCCAAATGAGTTAACGTTTGTTTTCTATTTTAATTCAAAGTTTTACACAATTTAGCAGCTGAAAAAATGGGGAAGTTGTTTACTTTACGAAGTATATATTATATTTTATAACTGAAACTTTATTTTCACGGCTCAAAAGTAATTTTAAGAGTCATTCAATCCCCCTTCCCCTCACCGCCTTTCTGTACTCGAAACGCTAAATTTGAAGATTATTTCAAATTTTATTGAGTTACTTTCACGGATGTGCCAATAATTTTTTGATGATAGAAATTGGCATCACTGTCTTAACGGCTGTCAAGTCACGAAAAAGTCAAGATTTAGTTCCAAAATTATGAAAAAATCGAATTTTCTTCTTTAAAAATAATATTTTTTTAAATTCACATTCGCTTTATCATTTGTTAATTTTTAGATGCTTTTTGGAAATCAAGCATTTAGAACTCTTCAATCTGTTGGAGCAACCTTCTCAGATTATTGAGAGGGAACTCACATGTTCTAATTACCATTTTTTTTTTTCATAAATCAATTTATTTTCCCTAATTTTTTGAACAATTCGTTCGAGCGCCCGGTAAAATTCTACAAGTTTTTTCATTATTGTACAAAGTTTTATCTTCTTCTAGCAGAATTGTTTTCATAAATTTTCCTACTAAGTATTATTTAACTATGTTTGTAATTTCAGCTTGGAAATCTTGGGGCGGGGTGAATAAAGTGAGGGGTTTATTTATAATTGTGACCAAAAAAATTGGGTAAAAAGTTTTGATTTAAAAGAAAACATTTTCTACTTAGGTACTTACTACCTACTTATTTTTCCATATATGCCTGTTTTTCGAAGAATCGCCCCTATTTTTAAATAGCATCTACCGCTTATTCTATTGATTTTACTGAAAAAAATTTCATGCAAAAGTTGTTCCTCGAAAGCTCTTCTATAATTTTAGGTATTATCAAAATTCAATTTGGAGCAACCCTTGTCCTTCAAATTTGAGAAATATCTCTTGAAAAACCATCTTAAACATGTTTCTTGATGATGTCGAAAAATTTCAAAGATAGAGTAAAACTTATAATGAGTCAATGACAAAAAGTATTCATAATTCAACTTCTTTTTCAACGAAATCAGTGGACTTACCTACCTCATCTACTTACTCCAAATTGTGGTTTTGTCAAAAAAAATGTCACAAAGCCAAGTTGAAAAAAAACAATAAAAAAAATTTGTGACTTTTTTCGCGCTAATGTTGAATTTTCATAATAATCAGTAAAAACTTTGTCAAAAAGGTTGAAAAAATCATAAAAAGCTTTGAAAATCTCCTAAAAATTGTGGAAATATTCTTAAAAATCGTTGAAAAATGTTGTTAAAGTGCTTAAAATGCCATAAAATACGTTGAAATATTTATAAATTTTCTTAAAAATCAGTCAAAATAATGCAAAAAAGTATTTTAAAACCCATGAAAATTTTATCAGCACGACTTTCGACGACTTTTATTTTTTTTATCATTTTTTTCATACTTCAAATATTTTTATGAAAAGAGCAATTTTTGCGAAATTTTCGACGATTTTTATGATTTTTGAACCGTTTTTACAATAGGTATTTTTATTGTTTTTTGTCATTATTTTCTCGATTTCAACCAACATTTTCATTCATTTTCATAATTTTTTCATAATTTTTTTCATATTTTGAGTGATTTTTGTGAAAATTTCCAGATTTTTAATAAAATTTTCAACAGTTTTCGTGATTTTGCAGCCATTTCTACGACATTTTCACCAATATTCAAGATGATTTAAAGCAATTTTACGACATTTTAAACAATTTTTACATCATCATTTCAACAACATTTTCAACAATTTCCATTCATTTTTTGGCCGAAATAATCACATTTTAAATGATTAACCTCAGTCATAAGACATATATCATGTTAAAAATCGTTACAATTGGCGTTTGGTTGGTTGCTTTTTTTTGGAAAGATAAGATTCAATCACGATGCGTGGTAATCTGGTAAGTAGTTCGTATAAATAAATTATGAGCGAAATCGAAAACCTTTTTTTCAATGCTTCTGTCTTTAATGAACCACCACGTTTTCTTTAAAATTTTTAATTTACATGAAGGAAATGCAGGTCCATCCTTTTTTTAAAGCAATCGAGGTTCTTTTAATTACCAACTTTTCATCTCACTTCAATGTGTTTATTAAGTAAGTAAATGTAAATCAAAAAATTTTATGTTTGAAACAAATGTTTCACAATTTTAATTACTCGATTTTTATTTCAAACGAATTCCATAAAATTCTATCTCAGTTCTTATTATTTTTACAATATTTTCACGAATTTTTACGGTCACAAAATTTAATAGCATCTTGCAACTGTTTACCATAAATTTCAAAGATCAAGACTTCGCTTTCTAACTTAATTTGTCAACTAGCAAAAGCAAAGCAATAAAAATAATCGTCATATGTCTTTGTTCTGCGCCAACAGTTTCTTCACCCTTTTCCCTTTTCATCTCCTCTTCAATCCATCTCTCTTCTTCAACCTAATTCCTAACTCGTAATACAGATGAAAAATATCTCGGAATACTATAAACGAGAAGCTCATTCCGAGACTCGTTTCATTTTTGGAATCTACCTAGATACATTGTAATTTTCAAATACCCTTGCGGGGCTCGCGCTTGGTTTCATCAAAATACGACCCGAAAAAAAAGAAGAGAGATTTGGAAAATTTTCTAATTTGAAACGCTCGAGCTTGTCGTGTAAATTGTTTCTGAGAAATGACGAATTCTCATTTCTAGCATATGGAAAACGACAACGACTACGACGGTACAGTACCTACGTCGAATAATCAAAAACGTTGGTTTATTACATTCTTCTTAAGGTTTTACCTACACTGGTGTGGTTCGATGTCCCGATCATGCATTCATTTGGTGATGTTTCCAAAAAAGGTACCTTATTTACACCGAGCTGCTTTGCCTCAACGTCGGGTCGTGGGTTCGAAATTTAATTAACGAATTCGTGTTTTTTAATTCTTTTTTGTTTTTTGCCCTTGTTACAGCCATTAGTGAAATGGACAAACGAAAACATCGTAGATTGGATGAAAACGCTGAGGTTGGACGACTACGTGAATATTTTCAAAGACCGAGACGTACAAGGCACAGAATTAATTTATTTGAATAGAAACATGTTAAGGGTAAGTTCGCAGATGTACGATTTTAAAGTTATAGTGTATCTAGATAGCGTAGAAATACGTAGAAAATAACCGTATAGAATATTGTAATAAGAAATTCACGAATTTACGACCGCCCGGTTTGATAAATATGGGTTACATGTTAATCATCGGGTGTATAATTTTTTAAGACAAGTTTCTCAGCTCGTATATTATTACCAAGCTTATAAATATCTACCTGGTGTACGACGACTTGCGAGTTTATCGAAGATGGGTTTAGGGAAAATTATCTCTTTTCGATGATTAAATCACCGGGTTGATTTTTTTTCTTTACCTACGAAACTTGTAACCTTTTTTTTCGCGGTATTGGTAAATCGATGAATTAAAGATAAGCTGTCTATATGGCCGGATTAGTTCAGGTTGTAATGAAAATATTGAGTTCTATAAATACCCACTCGCGTAAGAATCGATCCCTTTGAGCAGGTTCGTTCACCTCGAAAAGATATACGAGATGGAAATCCAATGTACCTGCGAAAAGGGCAAAAAAATTACGGCCTTTGGGAAATTCTCTGTGTACGATGGTGTTGGGATTTCTGTCCAATATGCTTTGCAAAAGGGGGTGCGGGAAAAAATATACGACGATTTGTCGAATTAAGGTAAAAGCATGTACGTGTTCGCTTTTGATCGTCGCGACGAATTAAAAATTATAATTTAATTAAAAGGTGGAAATTGCTCCCAGGCTAGAGGCTTGGTTGGATAACATTGGCCGGCTATATTTCAAGATTGGTCGAATGAGAAAATAAATTAGTCGTCTCATTATCAGACGACGACGACTTATTAAAATTTACACCGTTTTGATTATGGTGGTGTTGCTGGGTGCAAATTCGTGTACATTTGCAGCAGCATCCAGACGACGATATAATGTTACATTAAAAAACGCGCGTGTAATTTATGCATTAATTATTTTTATGCGCTTTACTAGCTCGAGTTTGAATTTGGCGGGTGTGAAAAAATAGCCTACAGGGTGTTTCGAAAGTGTAAATTCGATTTGGTGAATTTTGAGTTCTGATTTGATGTTTGGTGGATTAATTTCGAAGATGGTTTTCTCAATATTGGTGATAAAAGTTTTAGAATTTTCTTCAAAGTACCTATTTTGGAATTGTGAAATTTGATCTCTCATATGAAATGAAAAAAAATCTACAGGGATTTCAAGTTTCGAAACCGGTTTAGTGGATTTTGATGGGTTACTAAATTTATTTCTCTTAGATTGAGATTTAGAAAAATCTGAAAATGTAACGTTTTTCGTTCGTACATTTTAAAACCGGTTCAGTGGTTGCCAATGTTTTTCCCCAATTGAGGCGTGGAAAAATTTTAAATCGTTCATTTTTTGTTCGTTTATTTTTGAAAGTTGATCAGCAGTTCTCAACTGGTTGCAATTTTGACTGATTTTGAAGAACATTAAACCAGTTTGAAAAGTGTGTATCTTATTAAAATTCAAGGGTAGTGAAAGCGTAAAAGTAGTGAATTTAAAAATGAGCTGTGAAAGTAATGAAGAAATGAAAAAATTAAAAATGGAACGACCTTAAAATATCACTTAAAATTGAAAAAATGTTGAAATTTCAGTTTTGAATATATTTTTATATGGAAAATTTTCACCCTCGTTTCTCTCGGGCTCAATAAGTTTGTTTCTTCTGAACATTTTTTTAGTCAATTTTGCATATTGAATTCGAGTTATTTTTTGGCAAAGTGATTTTCATAAAATTTTGTGGAAAGTATGAATCTACTTTCGCAACTGGTTAACAATTAATCAGGTTTCTGAAATGTCAAGATTTTGATTTAATCAATGAAAAGTAGGTACCTAACTGAAATAGGTTAAAATTGTTGATTGAGGCGAAGTAACCGTTTCGAAACCGGTTAAATGGTTCCTAACCGGTTTTGAATGCATTCAGAAAATCTCGATTTGAATCCATTTCTTCCAAATGGCCGGAGAGAACTAATATTTGATTTTTTTGGCTCATTGAGGGATGTTGGGAGGGGGGGTCCAATTTCCTGAAGGTCAAGTTTCGTTCCGTTATCTGATTTAAATTTAGAACTTTAAAACTTTTGCTTGATTTCCTTTTAAACTCTGTGCTTTTTAGAAGAAATATTGATATTGGATTGGTTTGGGAACCATTGAACCAGTTTCGAAAGTAGACTAACCGAAATTGGTCATTTATTAGCTCTCCATAACTTCTGTTCAAAAACTTTCTTTCCATGATCATTTATTGAAAAATTAACTGATGGTTTGGGAACCATTGAACCGGGCTCTGAAGTAAGCGCACGAAAACAATCGACTTTTAAGACTGTGTAACTTTTGTTTGAAAACTTTCTTCGTATTTTCATTTTTGGGATAGTTATTAGACCGAACTAAAATCCATTGAACCGGTTTCAGAAATTGGTTAACTCCAGTTTTTGTTTGAATATGTAAAAGAAAGTGATTTTTAGAAAAATTATTGGATGATTTTGGGAACCATTGAACCGGTTTCAAAGTGAACAATGAAATGGTTGATTTTTAAAACTGTATAGCTTATGTTTGAAAACTTTTTTTTGGAATCGTTATTAACCATTTTAAGAGTACCCAAACCGGTTTCAGAAGTAAACAAACCAGAAAATGATTGATTTTTGGCCAACTTCAGTTTATATTTGAACATTTTCAAAGTATCTACATAACTTGGTAATTTTGAAATGAATTATCGGATTGTTTTGAGAATCATTGAACCGGTTTTCGAAGTAAGCGAACTACGCTCTGTAACTTTTGTTTAGAATTTTTTTTTTCAAATATTTAGTCATTTATAGGATTTTATCAGATCAGTTTGGGATCCATTGAACCGGTTTCGGAAGTGAATAAACAATAAATTGTATAATTTTTCCATTCTGAAACTGTTTTATAAAAACAGTGACAAATCGTTTTGGAACCACTAAACCGGGTTCAAAAATGGAAATTCGATAATTCTTCGGACACCCCGTAGAAAATTCTAAAATTATTCATTTTAAGAAATTAAACACTTTTTGAATCAATGCCTTGTTACAATTATCAAGTCTAACTCAATTCCGATCGTTGTTCAAGACTTTCGAAACACCCATTACTCACATAAAAGCAACACACCATCGCGGAAAAACCTAATGCCGACGTAAGTTCGACGCTTTTCACGCTCGAAGCGAGCGGGTGCAAATTGTGCCACATTTTATAATTTCACCCCTTCTCCGCTCCGCTCGTATAGCGCAATTACTCGAATCGCGAGACTCGGTTACTTACCGAAAAAAATTTCCATTATTCGTGATTTTGGCGGCAAACAAACGCTACGCTGCATAGCGATAACGGTCCCGGTATCGGGTGTTTTTCTCTTTCTTCCAACTCGCAACCGGGCGAGTAAATTTACTGGTTTTTTATGACGAAGCGAAACTTTTAAAAGTATGTTTAATGCGTTGGTAAAAAGTTCGACATTTTTATACGGCCGTCTGGCCGTGCCGAGAAAGGCTTTTAAAAATTTAAACATTTCAGATGGCTGTTTAATGTTCAACTTTTAGTTACATTTTTTCCTCGTCCATGTCTGTTTACTTTTCCGGGATTATTTTTCTTGTTTAATTACGAATTAAAATTTTCTTCAGTCGTTTACACCGAAAAAGAAAGTTTCCATTTTTATTCGTATGTAGTCAAGATGAAGTTTTCAAGAGGACCTTGACAACTCGTTACTTATGATCAAACTGAAATTTGGATCACTCAAAGAGCATGTCAGCCAGACCTCTTGATCAAATTTTGAGATGTCGAAGTTGATTTTTTGACTTTTGGAGAATTTTTGAAAATGGCGAAAATTGCTCTTTGATATTTCAATTTTTTACAAAAATAGTAAATTTAGAAATTAGATTCTGAAAATCGGTGTATGTACTAAAGCCGACCCCCTGAGTCGATTGCAACCATTTTTGAATCGATCTGAAGCCTCCAGCATAAGTTGATTTCAGCAGCTAAAAATTAGAAAAATTTTTGAGTTGTAAAAAAAATTCACAAAATTAATTTTCTCAAAATTGCGATTTTATTACAAAATATCGACCTTCAAGCTCAAGCTTTTAAAATGACAGAAAATTCACAAAAAAACGCGTCATTTGTTGGTTTTGAGATTTTTTAACCATGTTGCACTTTTCTTTGGGGTTCCAAATAATAGTGTAGATTGTACCTAAAAGTATAACAAAATTTTGGAAAAAAAATTGCTTCGGCTCTCTCTCCCTTTTTTCATGGTGAGTTTTTGAAAATGTCAACCACCTGAAAACCCCGGAAAATACAGGATTTTTTTTTTTTGAAAAAATTCTCACACATATCTCTATGTGAAAGTTTCATAGTTTTTGAACAACCCTCTCCAAATATAGAAAATGTTGAATTTTCGATTGGCATTTAAGGACCAATATCTCAGGAAGAAGTTGGGGTGAGAGGTCAAACAATTTTTATGGTGGTTTTACATCAATACCAGCATTTTGGGTGATTTTTGTCGCGATCTGGTTGTTGCGGATTTCACCATCTTACTAGGCAAGGATCTTTACAATTTTTGTAAAAAATTGATATAGTTACCAATGGGATATTTTTGCCATTTCCAAAAATTCGCCAAAAATCGAAAAATTAACTTCAGCAGCTCAAAATTTGGTTATGAGGTCTGGGTGACATGCTCTTTCAGTGAGCCAAATTTCAGTTTGATCGAATCGGTGAAGAGTTGACAAGGTTCCCTTGTCAGAATGAGGAAAAATTTCAACAATGGAAATCAATTTTCCCCTTATCGATGAATGATTGAAAGGACAAAACTCGCATAAAGAATCCTCGGCTATAAAATTTAGCTGTCGCATGTGAAACGTCGTGTAATCAAATATTTACTAGTATCCTACACAGTGAAAATTCTACGTAGGTAGGGTACCTATACTTTGTATTGTGTTGATTGTTAGATACACGTGAAAAGTAACCGAATACAAGGCAAGTGTTATAACGCGAGGATTAAAAGGATTTCTAGCGCGAAGAAAAATTTCGTTATATCGAATCGAGTGAGAGACGAGTTCCGACCTATTTTTCTACTCCATTGTAATCACACACGCATATATAGACGAAAACGGCGCTGCTGCGAGGCCAGCTTTGTGTATTTTTTTCTTTCGCCCGCGCCATAGCGCAGGGAGAAGCCGACACTAAATATAAAATATGAAAACATCGAGTATAAAGTTCGCTTTATATATATGAAACAACGTATCTTATATTTTGTAAAAATTCTCTACAAAAACTTAGCCGCAAAGATATAATCCATTTGGAAATGGGAAAGAGAGGAAAAAAATAACACGTGCTGCGAGCTTCGGGCTGGGATGAGTGAAGGCGTAGAACGGAGATGGTTTACGTAACGTTAAAAGTGTAAAAACTCGATTGTGGAAAAAAAAGGAGAGAAAAAAAAAGTTGAGTTGTAAAAACTTGGGCCATTTTCAATTAAAATGAAAGTTTATAGCGGCGTGCGACGGGTAAGGTGATTTATAAGTCTGGACATTTACCTACTCGCGACGATAGTGGTTTGAAAAGTAGGGAATGTAAAATTGTCGACAGCTTTGGAATAAGGTACCAATGTGGGGGCGGTGGGTAAGACGAGATCGAGGCGGAAAATCACATTGTAATCAAAAAAATTGGCCTAAACGGATCGCCCGGGTATAATAAAGGCGTTTAAATAGGACTTGAGAGATACCACCGGAGTTTACGTGTGCTATATAGGTATATATAGACGTAAAGCGAGTTTTCACCGGGTATAGTAATTGGAAACGCAGGTTGGAGCGAGGATGCTTTGGCGTGATAAAGATTCTGCGAGACTTATTATAATAACGTATATAACCCGAAAAAGGGAGTGAACCATCTAATAAATTCGCACTTTATTATTTAAACCCTGTTTAGTTTTCGAGGAAAAACACTGCACGCGGTAAATAATTCAGTCGAATGCTCTTTATCAACTCGCAGTCACTAATTCATAGAGCGTAGTTACCTACTTTACCTCTCCGCCGTACAAAGCTCGTACCATGCCGCAAAATGTAACTGCGAATACGAAACAAAAGCTCGTAATGAAAGCGAAAATTTATAATCGATATACTCTTAATATAAAAGCAAGATTAAAAACTATACGCATTGTTTGTATATTTATATATACGAGTTAGAAAGTTCAAAAAATAAATTTATGCGTTCATTAATTCTGCTTTGTAAACTTTTTGCGCCAGGAGGAGGCGCTGAGGTGGAGGTGATTTCGTGTATTCAATTCGGCAATACACCTCGATGGGTTACACCCATCGAGAAAAGCATTTTTCAAAACTTCGAATATTAATTTATGGCTAAGTACCTACGTTTTGTAAATAAAGGAGTATTTTTTTTGCTGGGTTACACTTCGATGTAGTTTATTTAGGAAATCCCATCCCTTTTCCTCCCTGATGCCACTTCGTCTTCATTTGTCGAAAAAATCCGATGTGGTTTGATAACCGCGATGCGCGATGGTCTGGTAATCTGGATTTTTATGCGATAGGTAGGTGCGATCTGCGGTGTTTTAATAAACCATAATACCGCAACGATAATTATTTTAGGAATTTATTAAACTTTTAGCGGGAATTCAGCGGGTATTGAAATGTGGATAGTATCCGGGGCTCACGAGTTACGAGTACGTGGCGGTTGAATAATTGATACGTTACGTTTGAACCCGCGAATAGCGAAATATTCGAAAAATTTAATCAAGTTTTTCAAGTGCGACGTTTTTTTATGTACGACTCGGTGATGAAAATAGCGTATTTTTGTACACGTGACGTGAAAGTATAGCTTCAGGGGGAATACGGATTTTGTAATTGCGAATGCGTTGAATATGAAATTTTAGATGAATTTTCCATTTAAAATGTTGTACTGTATTTTTGTCGACACGATTTTATTTTTATACTTTCGGTTATGTTCGTTTGGGTTCGGCTTATTTCGGATGGAATCTGGTTCAGTCGGTAACGTTCGTGTTGTTTCGGAGATGTTCGATGATGCTCGAGTGATATCGGGTGTTTTCGGATCGATTTTAGTGCTTATTTGAAGAATATTTCGTTTGTGAGTGAAATAATTTTGTTTTTACGTGAAATTTGCATGGAACTGCATCAACTTTGAAAGAATTTGTTTGAGTCAGGAATATTGAGTGCCTTGGGTTAGTATAAGGAGAGCTAATTGAATATTGAAATACTTCAATGCAAGTCCGGTTTTTAGGAGTGATTGAGGAATTGAGGATATAGTCCCCCCCCCCACCCAAAAAAGTACAAAATCATCTGGGAAATTTTGCATGTTGATGAGAAATGGACGAAGTGATTCCCAAAATGATTTTAAAATCAGAATTACGAAATTTTTTTAAAAAATTTTGGAAATCATGCAAATCATTTTATCAAAAATTATTCAATAAAAATTATGATTTAAACATGATTTATCTCATAGTAAAAATTATGATTCATAAAAATCATTCATTACAAAAAATCTTGAAATTTGAACCTCTTTTTGACCGGGCGTACATAATTGTGAACTTCATAGCTTCAAAAATCTCATCTTTCTTTGTTGTTTTTTTTCAAATAAAAATTTTAAATCGTTCCTACAAAAATGGTTTCGAATCATTACTTTTAATCAATGATTTAAATCAATTATGATTTTGATGATTTTTTTTCGTAAATAATTTTTTCATCTCAAATTTTTGGTGGAGAAAATGTTAAAAAATTGCGTATGGAGCTGGAAAATTCTAAAAAATGCTATCAATGTCAAAACTTCTCCTTCCCCCCCTCCCTCACTAAATCAACTTTAGTTCATCCCTGAATGTAAGTGAAAATTGATCTAAAATATTTAATCGTGATTAACTATTACCCCCCCCCCCCTTCCCAAGAGAAAATTCTAAAACTGGGACTGCTTCAGTTTCCAGTGTATTGAAACTAAAAAAAATCGAACGAGCGTCAATTTGGTTCCAATTTTGTTGTGAAACGCTTTGTCAATATCGATTAAGAACAATCCTTTTGGAAAATGTTCAGGAAATAGGATGACTTTTTTTCTTTTTGAACACGATTTTTCAGAAATCCCTGTATTTTTGGAAAAGTTCTCTAAATTCATCATTTTTTTCACTGGGAACTCAGAACTGGTCAGGTTGAAATTAAATTTAGCTTCATCATTGAAAAATGAAAAGCCTTATTTCATCCCAATTCAGCCTTCGACATAATCTACTTCAATGATATTGAAAAAGAAGCATAACCCTGCTACTCCGACCATTTTGAACTTGTTGGCCTCAAATTTGAAATCAGGTTCAAGATTAGAAGGATGAATTTTGAATCAATTCATGTCCTTTTATTTTATATTATATTGAAGATTCCATTTTTAACAAATTCGAATTCACTGAATTGGAATTTTATTGAAATTCAAACTTGAGTACCTCAGATTCTGTTTTTGCAAGTTTGCAACTCTTTGATCCCATCTCGATTGAATGTAAAAAAGGGTAAACGAATGTAAAAAATCACTTGTACCTTTGAACCCTTTAGACTCTGAATTGAATTTGAATTACATTCGATTCAACCCCAAGTTTCATGTTCTAGTGCATAAATTTCAATATGCACGACAAAAAATTAAGACAGAGCGAAAAGTCCATAAAAGCTTTTTGACCAAATCGGGTTCATCATATTTTAATTTGATGTCTGATTTAATGAGATTTCTCAAAATAAATTAATCAGAAGTAACATATTTTATTGTATTTGTTCAAAATTTGTAATTTCAATATTCTGAATTCTGATTCGAAAAACATCGAATATTTTCGATATTATCCGGAAAAGATCGTTTTTTTTGTGATTGTTTTATTGCGATGCTATGAGAATGTTTTCGTTATTCATATTCGAAGATTTTCGGGAGTGTTCGAATCACAACGGGTGTTTCCGAAAATTTACGAAAAAAATCGTGTACCCAGGTAGTTACCAGCGTTGAATTTTTTTTCTTTTTGAAATTTTCGAAATTTAATTTGAGGGTTTTTAAAAATAATTAAATTAAATTTGTTGTATTTGTATAATGATATTCGTTCTTCTGAATTTTTAGTATAATGAAGTCATATTTTCCTTTACGAAATTACGTTGTTAATTTGGGCTTACCCTTGGTAGGTACTATAGGTAGTCGGTTACCTCCTAAAACTTATTAAACGTATTATTCAACGAGTAATTTTAAAATTACCTACGTCGTTGGTATATAAGTAAACTGTTCAAAGAAATTAATTAAAATCAAGCCATTGTTGGATACGAGTATATTTTGCGACGCGATGATATTTTGAAATTTAATACGGCCGCCTTTAATTCTATATGTATACTTCGGACGTATTTCGTCGTAGCTTTTTTTTTCATCCGATAAAATGAGTACTTCCAGATTCGCACAATTTCAATTCGCGTTAATTAACGAATTTTACTCTCGAGTGGAACGTTTGTATACTGCACCGCGATTCGGATACAATTCGGTCGTCGTTTTGATACAAACAACGCACGTCGCTGTAAAAGAATCCTGGAGATTGTGTATCGCTTAAAAAGAACGCCATGAACAATACCACGCCAGAGAAGAATGAAACCGTGAAAGAAAAATTAACCCTTGACATCGTCGATACTCGGCTAGCTTTCGGCGAGCTCTTTTCAACGCGACGAGGCTCGTGCCAACCAATGAAATTAAAAATTAAAACTTCAAACACTTCCAACGACGAATGTTTATTCGAAATAAATTTTCTCTCCGGTAAATTTAGCGCGCTTTAAAAATACCTCATTATCGTTTAATCTGCAGCACAATACTTGAAGTTTCAATTCGAAAATTACTATTTTCTTATAGCGGTTCGCTAGCTCGGTTGTGAGGTCTGTATACTTTTGTACGTAATACAGCACATCGTCAGTTACAGCTGGGAATTGAAATCAAATAGCATTCTTGACGGTATTATGCGAATTGAAATACGAGTTTATTCGTTCATTAGCGTAAAATGTGTTGATTACGTTTTTAAATCCGAACACTCATTTCATCGGTTTGCTCGCAATCGACTAAATACGTAATCAACTTATACTAAATTGGATGAATGAAATTTCTCATTTTACAAAGCATACCTACCTAATATTTCTACAGGGTGTTTCATAAGTGAGGTATCTCCTTCAATTTATTAAATAGGATATCTTTTCTGAGTATGTTTGCTGAATTCTTAAATTACAGGGACAAAAATATGTATTTTTTCGAAAATTGTTCTTTGTGATAATTGCTAGCTTAATTTGAAAAATTGTGCAAAATCTTGAAAATCGTTAAAACCCGAGAGGATTTAAAAAAAATTGTACATACTCGACTGTTTAAAATTTTGTAAAATTTCATAATAACTTTTTTCAGTGGACCAGGTGAGCTTCGATTCAGCTAAAGTCATGCACCTAGAGGCCAAATACTGATCTAACCGCTAATTTAGTCACATTATCAAGAAATTAAATTCGGTGAAAATTGTATAAAATGTTGTAAAAATAGTTCAAATTTCGTAAGACCATTGATAGTTGCTGTAAAAATTATCGGAAATATTATAAAAATGGTCAAAACCCGATGCTGTTTTTTACAGTTTTTACAAAGTTTGAAATTTTTCTAACCAAACTTGTAATTCTAGCAAAATTGGCACGACGTTTGTAGCCTTCAAAAATCGTGAAAATTTGTTACAAAAAAGATCAAAAAGAAATAAATGAATTTGGACGTCTTTTATTTTCTTGTTGTTCTTTCTTTTCAATTCCTTCTCCTCCGTCGTCTTTCGCTTTGCCGATTTCTCTTTTGTTATTCTCACTATCAGGTCGAAAAAAATCACTCGAATATTAATTGATGGCTTCCAACTTCACTTTCGGTGAAAGAAAAATTATTCATTTTATTGAGTGTTCTTTTGAAAATGATGATATTTTAATCAAACGATTCTAAGAAAAAAGTCTATAAGATTTCATTATAAAATCCATTAATTTATAGGTTTTCTCGATATGGATAACTTTGGCTCGTTTCTTCACTCCAAATCTATATTGCTTTGACCTTCCAACTGTAAGAAAATTGAACCAAACCTCTCTCAACTTATTGACTTTTTTTTCCAAACACATAATACGAAGAAAGCCAAAGCTCTTCGATAATTTCTGAATTACTATCGCACCAATGAAATCATTCGATATGAAATGGAAAATATAATTTAAAAAGAACATTTTCGAATCATCAGCTGATATTTCGCTCGTACGTTTAATTCGACGTGGAAAAAGGAGTTCGATGTAGGGAATAATACGAAATGGGAAGAGAAATGCCCGGCTATACAGATATACCTTCTACGTACAGAATCGAGATATTTTTCTTTTTGCAACTCTGCAGCTACTTGTTTTATCGTCGTAGAACAACTGGAAAAGTTAACAGCTTGTTGATGTTTGGAAAGAAGTACGAGTATACGCCAGAGAGGAAAAGGAAACCTGCTGGCCGAATAAAAGTGAGAGATGTACAAGTTGCGATAATGAATAGCGATAAAATTGGCCAATTTAAAAAGACTTAACTGATACGTATGGTACAAATGCCTAGTAGAATTTCGCCGACTACAATACCTGACCCATTTTTAAGAGTCTAGAGTAAAAGTTGCCCAAAAACGTGACCTCGTTTTACCCCAAAAAAAGAGGAAAGAAAAAGTGGAGCTCTGCGAAGGAGGATTTTTTTCCAGGATGGAGAATAGAATAAAGAGAATGAGTAAATAAAATAGAGTAAATTGCGGTAATATTAAGCGTATATTTTATTACGTATATCTGATACCCCGAGTAACCTATTAATAAAACTTCTTATAGAAGAGAATGTAATTAAGCCACATATATAACAAGTCGGTCGGTTGGTACGTGGTGAATTTATACTCGACGATGTACATATGTATAATGTAAAACGTGTAACATTGTTGCCTCCCTTCGCCCATGCAAGGAAAACGAAAATCCAAATAAAGAAAAAGAATTATGAGTCGAAATTCACATCCGCACATTCGCGTATATTAAAAAATAGCTACGCAAATAAAAGAGAGCTCGCCATTTAAATTGTGTATTGTATTAGTTAAAACGAATTTAATACATTTTCACATAAAACTTCGCCCTTATACTTCACATCCACCGCACGTTTACGTTTTTCACCATCCTCTCTACACCTCTGCCATCCCTTCGCCTATCCAATAGTTGGTGCAGTCTTCGCGGTGCTTTTATCCCTCTCGACGTTAAAACGGCACAAGAGCAAGAGCTGCCGGAGTTGGAGATAACGAAATATACACAGCCAGCCTCTATGTCTGCTTCCCACAGTCGCCTAAATAAAAAGTAATAATATGTTGTTTTGTAGCCGGATTTTAACGGGTTTAAGTTGGCCTTTTTCGTATAGAAATTACAATTATATTGCGAATGAAATTTACTCGAGGATGGTGCTGATGGTGCCGCCCCCCCCCTCCCCGGTGCTCAGCTTCTCGATACGGAGTATGAATAGCAATGAATCCTGTGTACTTGCATATCTCCAAATGTGTGTTTCTGTCTCTCTCTGGGGTGTTTTTGGTGTAAAAAATGTAACCGCAATGCATGATTGAGTTGGAAAACTGAGAAATATTACACGTTGTAGTTTTATACCTACAGGGTGTTCCGGTAGTAGTACACCGCCTTCAAACCAGCGATGCAGCTACCCAAACTACATAAGTGTACCGTATGTGTTACACCTAAAGTGTGAAATTGCCTAATTCGTGAAATTTCGTGAAATCTGAAACTCAAAACGCTACAGGGGGGCTGAACTTGACGAAGCCTTTTAGTATAACGGGGGGAAGGGCTAAAAAGTTGAAAAAAATTGAAAGCAACATATTTAGTAAGGTATCTAAACGACTAAGAAATTTAAATTTCAAAGAATGAAAAGAGGGGTAGAAAGAAATCAACATGACGATCTATGAAACAGCCAGAATGGCTTTCATTTCGAGGGGTGGTATCAGTTCCGGATTTAAAATTTTGCCGCCCGTAGGCTAAATTATTTTTGATGGCCCCATCTTCAGTTTTTACCGTCGTGTGAGGGGGTGAGGTTGACGAAAAAATCGTTTTATGTAAAATTTTTGAAAATTTCCATCATTTTGTCAAAAGAAGGAAATGAGATGAGCCCGAGCGAAGCGAGGGCAAAAATTTTCACGGGAAAGGTAACCAGAAGCTGAAATTTTATCGTTTTTTCCAAAATTTCAGTAATACATTCTGTGTCTGACTCAATTCATTTTTTTTCCTTTTACAAATTTTGCTGCCCTAAAAATCTGCCGCTGTAGGCAATTGCCTACTTTGTCTAATTGGAAATCTAGCCCTGGGTGGTACGCAAGTGTTCAAATAAGAAATCATACTCCCAATATGATTCTTACAAAATTTTGCATAACTTGAAAATTGAAGGAGTTATGAAGCCTACAA
>FIZU01032919.1:0-17793 GCA_900064475.1 Pseudococcus longispinus
AATTTTCCAAGTTCAAAAAAGTCTGACATAATGTTTAAAAGTTAAAGTCTGACAAAATGTCTAAAAGTCAGCATTATCTGTAAAAATTTTCCAAATTCAAAAAGTCAGTCGAAATCTGAAAATTTTTCCAAGTCCAAAAAAGTCTGACATTACATTATGTCTAAAAGTCAGCGTCACGGAATTTCGTTACACAATTTCGCCGGTCTTCCGCGAGATCACTCTCCAGAGCAAAAGCATATCCTATGCTAAACTTTGTTTCCTGAACAGACTCTCGTAATGCCATATCTGGGCAATGCAACGGTACTATTGTTCGGTTCAAGACACGAAACCACTCTCTGACCAAAATCACAGCTACTCAGGTTCATCAAGTAAACGAAAATCTCAGGGTGTCTCTCTGGATTTTTTTTTAGAAATCCACTTTTTTACGACTTTTTTCATGACTTTTTTTACACTTTGTTTAAATGCTGACACCCCCAATTTTCTCTTCATTTTTTGTTCACAGTAACATCCTCATTAGTACGAGTAACAAGGAAAAAAAATCGCATTTATTACAATAAAACCTGAATTTTGTACAATAAAAAGTCAAAAATCCACGACTTCAACAATAAAATCCAAGTCTTTTCTAAGATGTCGTAATTTTTTGCATAATTCATGACTTTCATGCCTCCTTTCTGAAATCGATGACTTTTCCATGACTTCTACGACCTATAGACACCTTGAACCTTTTATCTTGCACGCTGTAACTTCGTAAAGTTGAACTATCAAAGTTTACCAAAAATTGAAAAATAAACTTCGTGAATTTTTTTCAACGAGCTTTTTTACCGCTATCCAATTTTCGTTGAAATTGTACTTGTTAGTAAGTCTCTGTATAGGCGGTACTACAGGTTGTGCGCTTTTCCAAATCACTTTTTTCAAGTACCCACAGCACGAAATTTTTTGGTAATTTTTCATAAAACATTTATGAATTTTGATGGAAACGCCCACGTACAGTTTCTTCTATCAATTATTGAACGAATTTACAGCGAAAGAGCTGTCAATCAAAATGCTGAAAAATCACGAAATCGTCCAAAATTGCCTTCAAAAAAAATCTTTAAAAATCTTCAACAATTTTTTAGTTTTTTTTTGTTGTTCTTAATAGAATTTTTATCAAAAATTTGGGGGAAAATTCGAATCAAGTTCAATTTTTTATTCATTATCAGAAAAAAACTCCATTAATACGACAATGTTTCAGAAAAATAATGATTGAAACAAATTTTTTACGCCAAACTTGTGGTTCTTGGGGGCTTTTGAGCAAAATTTTTTGGGAAATTCACAATTTTCAAGCAAAACCAGGCTTTTTTACCAATTTTTTAACATTTTTTGAAAAATTTATGAAAATTTTTTGGAAAATATTAGAAAATTAAAAAATTGTATCAAAGACTTCAAAATTGTTCACAAACGTCAAACTCCCCAATTTTAAGAATTAATTCTTTGGTTTATCGGGCAGCTCTGGAACAGAGAAATGTCCAATGAGAAGTAAACCCGAAACTTGAATTTCAACTTCCCCTCTACCCTTCCGCCATTGTATAGGCAAAATTAGCACAATCTTTTGATAAGGACCGTCACGCCTATGGGCCTCTGTGCAGTAGCCAGTAACTACGCATCAAATTACTCAAATGTTTTTGGTACTCAGGCTACCCACATAAACGGAAAAACCACTCTCGATGGGACAATGCTTTTTTTTCGCTTTCATCGATGAAGTCGTAACGCCGGTGCCGGCGGCGGCGCGGCGCCGCATTGTGTTGGTTAGAAAAACATATATACTCGGGTATTTGCGGATTTAAAGCGAATTTTCAATGTCACATGTTTACTACATAGTAATACGTATGTAGCGAAGTTGTACTCAATTCGGTGATGGCGAGATTTGAAAGGGCGTATGTCTCGTAAAATGTTCCCAATGTTGAAATAACTTACGCTACGGAAAAGGAGGACAGATGGATCGACAATTCGAAAATAATAATGAATAGGTGAAGGTAAAGGGGTAGCAGCGTAGCGGGGAAATAAACAGGAGAAAAGTTTTTCTTTCTTTCCATTAACGAACGGAATGTTTTCCCCCGAATTTTCAAATTTACGCCTTAATACAATATACGTTACGTATAATTTCGGTAAAAACGTCGAAACGAGCCGTTATGCAAGGTCGCGAACCGGAACGCTGAATCGAAAAGTAATCTCATTGAAACAAAATGCTAAATCCCGTAAATTCGACATCATATCGAAAACTCGACAGTAGAATTCCACGCGAATATAATACCTACACTCGAATCGAGCGATAAATAAGATTACGACGAGATTTCATTTGTTGTAAGAAAATTAAGAAAGAGTTGAAAAGCTTTAAAGCCTTGTACCGCGAGTGTATTCGACATTCGAGATAGACGAAATTTACGCATACTTATAAGCTTCTTTGAAAGTAGTAGGTATTCGTAACTCGTCGTCATCAACACCTACAAAAAGTTGCGTGCAAACTTCATCCGCAAATTGGAAATTCCAGCTGATACAAGGGATGCTTCGAAAGAGAGCAGCTACGTGTAGCGGTACTGCTCGCTGCATAACGATACGTATTCACTAAGTAGGTATAGCTATGTAGGTAGAAATATTCAATTTCATTTGCAGACACAGCGCAGAGAATGATGCGAAAATAATGTACTTATTCCGTACTTCCAAATTATTACAAAAACATTCTATCCAACTTTGAAATTGGACGAGCTGCAATTATTTGAAAAATGGAAAGCGGCGTAGCTGTTTTACATTGTGTTAAAAGTTCAAGGATCGCCAAAATTGAGATTAGGCAAAAATTAGGAGGCTTTCTTCTGTTGTATTTTATACGCTTTTTCAGCTGAATTATAAATATACGAATTTCGTCCGAGTCCATTTCTCAAATGATTGTAGCTCCTTCAATTTTGAAGTTGGACAAATGTGCATATGAATTACTTTGTACAATATGAAAAATTCCAATAAAAAGGCCTCTTACAAATTCCCTACATTCGCAAATTGAAGGAGTTATAAAGGCTAGAAATTTTCAAATTATTCTAGCTCCCTCAGTTTTAGATTTAGGAAAAATATCTATAACTAAGTCCCCTAGAAAAAAATTAATATCTTATAGGAGACAGAGAATTTCAAGATCTACAATTTTTTGTAGCACCCTTAGTTTGGCCAGAAAATCCATGTTTATGAGAAATTCACAACGTGTAAAATTTTTTTCTTCATTTTCAAAAACCACCAACTTTCTAAATTTACCATAAACATGGATTATTTGGCCAAACTAAGGGTGCTACGAAAAAAATGCAAAGGATAAAAATTGTTGAGCTTGAAATTTTTTTCTGGAGGGCTTAGTTTTCGAGATTTAGTATTTCTTTTTCTTTTTCAAAACCACCGACCTTAAATGGGCCACCCTGTATAATTATTGACAAATTTGATAAGATAGGTGCATACAAAGACTGACAAACATTTGACACCATCTTTCGATTACGCAAATGATTGCTCGCGTATTCATTAAAAGTACGAGTAGATCTAAATAACTTATTGTACCTATTAATACTCGTAAATGTAGGTATGTACTTCGATTTATATATCTGGGCTAAGCGAGTAACTGCAGCTGGGTACACGTCGTTAAAGACCTATCGTTACTTATTCTCGCGAACATTTACACGTATAAAGTACTCGTACACCAGCCCAATTTGTCACACGAGTACATCGAATACAGAATACGATTTCTATTCGTAATCGTATTAGTCGTATTGCTTTAGTTGTAACGGTCACACCAATCTGACGATGAGCTGCCATAGCCAGAGCCAGTGCATCGGGTATCGAGCAAATACTCGTATGCCCGTGCTCGTGCCCGTAAGTAATATTATCTATCTTATTTCGCTTTACGCGTACACCGCTCCATATACAGCGTATAATGTACGAAAGATGCTAATTCGCCGAGACGATTACGGCCATGCCATACCGCCGCACCGCAGCGCAGCGCGAAACAGAACGTCGTAAATTTTTTGCACACGCGTAAAAAAATCGTCGTACATTTACGCTCGAATGTATCCAGCATCGAATCCGTGAAAACAGAAAACGCTTCGATAAATACGTCTTCGCGAAAATATCGCGCCATAAAAATAAATTACCGTTCGCGAGGATTTGAAAATTGGGCCGCCAAATTATCGGCTTGGGTTTTTTCACTCGTATCTTTTCGACTCGCAGAAAAAAGTTCAATTATTATTGCTACCATCGTCTTTCAAGGTTCTCGCATAGTCGACCCTTCACTCGAGGGTTATTTTTTTCTCTCGGATTAAAATTAATTACATTTTAAAGACGATTATTTGGAAAAATTTACACGTCATTTTTTTACGGGAAGCTGGGCACTAGGTGAATAGGTAGGCAGATAGGTAGGTAAGACAATTACGTTAAGTTTACTCTTTTATCGAGCGTTCGGACGTTTTTATGAGAGAGCCAGAGCCTGAAAAAATTAAATCACGCTTTTTTCAACCTCAATCGGGTACATGCATATAATTATCGTATACGCTACGACTGTGTTCATCAAGTCCAACTGCCGATACGAATACAAGTATCGAATATCTCATTACATCACGGATATATCTACGTATGCATCTACATTCTGTACTAGAACCGAGACCTCTCTAGTACCTGTATCTACTCTAAATCGTGACAATTCAATTAACGCTAGTATAAAATTTTATACTTGGTGTCTGTTCTTTGCTGGGAAGGAAAACGGAGACGTAGCAATCTGTAAAATATGACTATTTTTTCCAAATGCGTATAGCCTATATGCATATTCAATTCATTGCTTACTCGTAAGTATTTCACCAGTCATCGGCAGTCAATGTCGTAGTAGGAATTAGGACATCACTAGATTACTTTTTTATTTTTATGACGAAAATTTTCACTTACCTAAAACAAAGAAACAAAACATATAAATTGTAGATTAGTTTATTGTTAATTATCATCGTGCAATAAATACAATTATATCTAAATTTAGATACACCGAGGTGGCAAACTCGACTCCTTTGCGCTTTATTTAGTCAGCTTTTCTTTTACAGTCACTTATCACGTATGTGCAAAATTATTCTATCTTCGAAGTCGAATCACAGAAGTCTGAATTTTTTTATAATTCTTAAAAACCTACAGTAGACTCGGCTGTCGATGTCATTACGCTGTAATCCTTCGAACTGGATAATATTAAAAACTTTCTCAAGGCATTTATGTACTCAGCAGAGCCTATAGAAATACCAATTACTCATTCTCACAAGAAAATGAAATAATTCCTATACACATGTACCATTTATATACGTGTGATAAATGGTCTTGAAAATGAAAATAAATAAATAAAAAACACCTTGACTACAAAAATCTCGAAAACTATGCCCTCTAGAGAAAAACTAATAGCTGATCGCAGAAAGAGAATTTCAAGTTCTACAATTATCATTTCTTGCATTTTTTTCGCAGCACCCTTCGTTTGGTCAGAAAATCTATGTTTATGGAAAATTTAACCCACATACTAATGTCGATGATTTTGAAAATGTAACAACTTTGTCTGCAAACACCTCGAAAACCAAGTCCCCAGAAAAAAAACTAATAACTCATAAAAGAAAGAGAATTTCAAGCGTTGCAATTTTCATCCCTTACTGTAGCATCCTTAGTTTGGCCAAAAAATCTATCTATGTGGGAAATTTACAAAGCGTATTTTTTCCCTTCATTTTCGAAACCATCATCTTTGTAAATTTCTCACAAACATGGATTTTCCGGCCAAACTAAGGGTGCTACGAAAAATATGGAAGAGATGAAAATTGTAGAACTTGAAATTCTCGTTCTGCTACGAGCTATTAGTTTTTTTCTAAAAGACTTGGTTTTCGAGATTTTTGCAGATAATTTTATTTTTCATTTTCAAAACCATCGACCCTATAAATAAGCAACCTTGCATATTTTTTTGTCTCCATGTCAAGAAATGAAACAAAAAAATTGTTCAAATTTTTATCAAAAAAATCACAGAAAACCTTCGACTATTCCAGAATTAGGTCATTCAATTTTTCGAAAAAATTATAAAAATACTTGAAAATTTCCACATAAAAATTTCAAAATTTCTCAAAATAAATTCTCTTAAATTTTGATATTTTTAACTCTCTCCCCGCGACAAAATGACTAAGAGACCCAAATTTCCGTTATTTCGGGAAGTAACAAAGTTTAGAAATCTTTTTTCTTTCCTAATTGTGGGAGGGGCGGGGGGGGAGGCGATTCGAACTACATTGTACAGGGTGTCTAACAAAATTTTTTGAGCCAAATTCATGACTTTTTTAATGACCTTTTTTAAATGTAGTTTTCTAGGCTTAGACACAAAAATGGCACCCCCTCTATTAATAATAATTTTTTTACTGTGCAAAAGAATTGAAATAATGGAAAAAATTTGAATATTTAAAAGAAAACGATTACGAATAATTTTTCACGTTTACGGTATTTTTTTTTATAAATTTCGTTATTTGGAAATCAATTTCGAGCTGAAATCATGACTTTTTCATGGCCTTCATGGCCCACCTTCCAAAATGATGACTTTTCATGACTTCATGAAAAATTGTGAGAAATTACACAATTTCAACGCAATATTTTGGAAATTTGAGATAACTTCAAATCGCCTTATTTCTCTTCAGTGAAAACTAAT
Organism: Pseudococcus longispinus; assembly: GCA_900064475.1. NCBI lineage: Eukaryota > Metazoa > Arthropoda > Insecta > Hemiptera > Pseudococcidae > Pseudococcus > Pseudococcus longispinus. Next base: position 6,701 of record FIZU01032919.1, read on the forward strand.
TCTTTTTCGATACAATTTCCTATTAATAGACGAGAGACGTTCGAATAAAATGTTTTGAAATTGCGAATCAAAGATTCTCAATTTTTTTGCAATTTAAAGCCTTTGGGCAACTCTTATAAGGGACTAAGAGATTTCAAACTCAACAGAAATTGTTTTGTAACAAAAATAAACAACTTTGTAACGGAGAAGGGACACTCTACCGCACAACTAGGAATTAGTGAAGCGAGCAGCGTAGTTTCGTATATTTGATTAACCCTCGATAATGATAACTTGATAATTCGGTCGCATCGAATGAAAATTTTTACATCGACGAGAACTTATTCTGTTAATTTTCACGGAGCATGGCGGGCGTAAAATTATCCCTCTCGATTTCATTCGCTAAATTATCAGTTTTACGAAACGTGCACCGTCATTTATAGGCTATTGAAGATAGATATACTGTATAAGTACGTGTGTCGTGTACAAGAACATACATATTCGCAAATCGCAATACTACAAAATAAGTGTAGGTATATTCGTATGCTCGTACTAAGATATTCTAACCTGATGTACGTCGCGTCGCGCTGCCGTACCGATCCAAGGCAACAGATCACGATAGTCATTACCATTAGCGTAGATTCGTTTTTTGTTACTTATACACTGTATGTTAGAATAGTACTTTTACTTACGTACTTATTACCCAGCCCATCATTAAAGTACTTATAGACTTACGTACGAGTATACGAAACATTGTACCCGAAGCGTTATTATTAAAATGAATAATTCACCCATTCGATAACCCAGCAAATTACGAGTACTAAGGCGAGATTAATCAAAAAATAAGACTCGAGATGCCTCACGCGAATTCGACTGGTAAGTAACGCCTGTAAGTCGATCAACATATATGTAGATATTATCTTCACAGTGCGAGAATAAAATATTAAATACTCATCTGCGTACGTCTACGTATGCGATGTCTGTGTATTAAAAATCCATCTTTCTCGCGCTACAGTAAAGACAGATATAACCCGTACGATATTTACTTACAATTATACATTATGTATCGACCTACACCTTTTGCTGGTGATAAAATGAAAGATTGATAGCCCCTAAAAATGGCACGTAATCGATACGCGTTTGAAGAATGACATCGTCCAAAACCTTATCGTTTTTCCATTCGTCAAACTTATCCCAGCTATTCGATTACGTAATCGACAAATCTATCATTGTAGCGAACGTTCAACGTAACTATATCGCTACGACCTACCCTCAATCTACACCATTCTATACCATAGTACGAGCTACGAGCGTAAAATTTGAAAAATGAAACAACACATCGACATCGGTCCACTTGAACCGTGCTATTCGAGTATTATAGAGCAAAAGAAAAATAAGAGTAAAACTACAAATACATTCGTTCGCGCAAAAACAGTAGGTACTTCACAATTCATAATAAACGGGTTGAAAAAAAATACCTATTTCATATTTGAAAACACCTCGAGCCTCAAATAAGCGTTAACTGTTGAGTGAACACCCAACTTATACCTACAAATTACTCATACGTGGTACGTACGCAAACGTATGTACCTAATGTACTATGTAATACGTACGTAGTTTCTTTTTTTGCAAAACAAAAAAATACAAACCCACCCCTTATATACCGGCATCTAAACAGGCTAAGCTTTCTAGCACAATATTTACGGTCACTTGATGAATACTTGAAAAAAACGTAAAAAGAAAATGAAAGAAAAAAATGCCGTTTAATTTTTAACGAGCGAAATTTTTCAGCCGAAAGATCTTATACTCATAAGGGACGAAATATGTTGAATGATAAAAATTTTTTCGATGTAAATTAAAAATCTAATCTACCTTTCTTTCATTCGTCGTTATATCTTGTACTTTTATTTTTCATACTAAAGGCATTTAGTTACGTCCGTCGGGAAAAAAAATTAAATTACATCTCTTTTTTGCTCTCGTTTTTCTAGAAAGATGCTTCAAAAGATATGAAATTTTTATAAGTTATACGAAATGAAGCGTAATCGATTACAGCAACGCAAAAAAAAACAACAAACCATTATCTCGAAAACCTCCTACATCGAACGAATTTCCTGCTGCTATGTTATTTTTTTTCTCGTAGTAATTTATTTTACGAAAAATTAATCACAGTGTCGATCTTCCGTCGATAATTACGTATAAAAAGATAATACTTTTGCGGTAATTTTCTACCGTTTTTCTCTCAACTAATACAAGTAGTATATATTACCTAATACCTAGGTAATTACCTACATCTAAACTTGTAATAACATCAACTGCTACGTATCAGCGTAGAAACTTGTAGGTATTATAAGTAGTTGGTCTAAGGACTACTATTCGTACATTGCAAGATGAAAATTTTCGAATCCTGTAGTTCGTGCAAGATATGGAACGTACCTATACGTACGTAGATAGGTAGGTAGATACATTAGTACATAACAGTTGTACATGAATTGTAAACGTGTAAAAAAATCAACAAGACGAAACTTGAATATGCGAACGTTACAACTGACTATGGCATCATCATAAATATTAATACCTCGTAGATCAATTTTCGTCATAGTGTACGCTCGACGCTTTCCAATTTCGTAGTTATTACCGAGCGGTAGCGGCGGTGATTCTTTGAAGGATCTGGGATGGGTGATAATTTAATATTTTTACGAGTACCAACAGTTTTCCCTCAAACATGGCGTAAATATTAAGTACTGGCATTACTTGGGACACAATTTCACATACGTACTTATACCCGCCTACGCTTTAGTATATATGTAGACCCTAAAGTGCTACATTTTACAAAACAGAAGGTTTTCGGAGCCATATAAATTCTCTGAATATAGGTACATGTCAACTCTTATCTTCACGAAGGCGATGTGAGCCGCGAACCGAAACCAGGACAGAATTTGATACAAAAAAGTACGAGTTGTTCCATACGAATGAATTCAAACTCGATCAGTTAAATCCTTAAAGTCCTCCGATGTCTTACAATTACCAGACATTGCGCCATCTTGATGGTTGAAAAATCGTGGTAATTTTTCTCCAACTTCGATTACGAGGGGTTGAAAGGGAGCTCCGATTATTCACCACTATCGCCAAATTTGAAAGCTTACGCTTCTCAGTCAATCTCAACATTGATACTCGAATGTATGGCCGATTTGCATCCTTTTCATACGATGAATGAGAGAGAAAAATTTCGGCTTTTTTCAATTTTTAGGGACGACAGAAGGATCTGAAATCGCATCTGAAGATCTTGGTCTTGGGGTTCGATTAATTTGAAATCGAGGTTTTTATTCGCGGGAATTCCTCTCGTCCATGTGTATCTTATTCAAAACACTCGTCAACTACCTGTACCTACTCGTAATTCATTGCCAAATACATACAAATTCGTAATGTGGGAAGTAAAATTTTTCGTAGAATTTCTACAACGCTTCCAACTTAGGTACACGCGAGTTTCCGGTAAGAATAAAATTCTGCGCAACGAACTTATTTACTCGCTACCGGCGTGTTCGATTACGAATCAATTAAATACGCCACCGATATCATTACACGCGATCGAATGGGTATTTTGAAAAAAAAAATCAGATACATAGAAATTAACTGAAAATGAAAAACAGAAATTACCTATAAGTGAGCTCGAAGTAGATACTACAAATACGTTTACGAGTAGTATACGAGTAGATATCTATGATTTAGCGTTGATTCGCCTGGCGGATATATTCATCGTGTCAATTATTACGCAACGCGTCTGGTTAATTTGATAAAAAAATATGTTAATCGGGATAACGTTCGCAGTGGTTTTTTTCCTCCGCAACATGACCGTGAAAACGTTCTAAATCATAATATCCAAGTACCATCGATGTTAACGCGGAAGAAAACTAGATTTCTGGCGAATAAGTAAGTAATTATAATTAATATCAAAACGATCCGATACTAATAACCGTACTAGCATACGTACGTGTAAGTAAGGTACCTAACTGCCTATTACCTATTACATATTACCGATTACCTATGCAAATATCTATATGTAACCTAATACGTGATAAGTATTTAAAAAATGTATTTGCTTATCTTCGTTTAGCTACTTCTACAAACAATATACAGGGTGTCCTATCTATGATTGGAAAGAAAACAGCTCGTGATAGTCGCCAAGAACAACAAAATTGATTTTTTTTAGCCATTTCAGATGACAAATTTTACCAAGTTATCTACCTACATCTCGTAAAGATAGAAAAAATAAAACTAACCGAAAAAATTTCGAAAACTTGACCCCCTGAGAAAAACGAATCTCTAATGGCAAAAAGAGAACTTCAAGCTCTACACTTTCGACTCGTATCGTTTTTTTTTTGTAAGACACCAAGTTTGGCCAGAAAATCCATGTTTATGGGAAATTAACCCATGCACCAAGTCGATGATTTTGAAAATGAAAAAAAAAATCCCATAAACATGGATTTTCTGCAGGCCAAACTAAGGGTCCTACGAAAAAAATGTTAGGAATCAACATTGCGGAGCTTGATATTCTCTTTCCACTATCAACAATTAATTTTTTTCTAGGAAGCTTACTTTTTGAAATTTTTGCAATAATTTTTTTTTTCAAAACCATGGACCATCCATGAGGACCACCCCTTATGGCATAATCTAAAAATGGAAGGAGTCGCAAGAAGGATGAAATTTCAAGTTGACAAAAAGTTATTCAAAAAATTGCAAAATTTGAATTTTCTCAATTTTAGGGCTCTTTCAACTTTTAGATTGGACCATATGAGTCTGGAACACACGAGCAATTTTATTTGACCTTCTGAGCTCACGTCAGTGTAGTTAAAAATAAACTCGAAAAAATTATGGAAGAAATTACAAATTCAAATGTTTGAAGCGTGTAACCCCTTTAATTTTGAGAATATCCTATGTGTACATTCTCGCGAGTACTATCACCAGAAATCGAAGTTGTGACACCCTGTATGCGCGTAGGAGTGGATGCACGACTGTACGGACTGTATATATCTCAGACATAAGTATATTTAGGACGCATATGCAAATAGGTAATAGTTATCTGAGAAACACGCGATGCAATCTAAAGGCAGTAATGGTGAGATTGTTTGAAAAGCAACTCGCCACACTCATTACGAGGATAAAAATACGCAGAATTTTTGCCAATTAGAAAATTATGGCGCAAACAACGCGACCTTCTTATAATATTCCGAGTCGAGCATTTTCCAAACTGCTTTTGGTGTGGCAAAGAACAGGCTCGAGGACGTTGAAAAAGGGAAATAGCGGGTGTTCGTACGTACGTATACATACTATACAGTATACAGATTACTGCAGATTATGTCAGAAGGACAGAGATCTCGATTGACGCAAAATATTTATCTATCGGAGCTTTCGAGAGTGGGTGCGGAACGAGAGAGAGAGAGAAAAACTGAGCTGTTTCGAGTTTATCAGTCGTGAATCTTAACAACGTTCTCGAATGATACGCCCTGCCTGCGCCTCGCCATCTACTCTCACGGAATCAGCCCTTCTTTCGGCCGAAATTGTATTCGTAAAATTACGCGACTACTTTGCGCTTTTATACACCAAAACCAGCGTGAAACTTTTAAATTAATTACGTTTCCCTGTTTAGCCGTCGCGTCGTATCGAGAATAAACTTATTTGTATAGTACGCGTACTCGTATATAGGCTACCGCTATGGCGAGATTTCTAATTTGCCAGAACACCATAACGCAGCATAGTCTCGGTTCGCTTCTCCTTCATATTTTTCCAAAATGGAGCAATAAATGAACAGCTGCCTCGTTATGCTTACGCGGGCCTACATAGCAAATTTGGTAGTTGATTATACGCTTTATACTTACATGTATTGTACGTGTTTAGTAGGTTGGAGTGAAAAAAAGGACATACCGCGGAGCTGCGTATATAATATTTTGAAAATAGGGTCACTTTCGGATCAAAAAAATGACACGAGTTTTCCCTTCGAGAGAAGATCTTTTAAATCGTGGACCAATATGTTTCTGGATTATATGTACCTATTACAATTTGACATTTTAATAAAAAGCCAAGTATCAATTCTTTTTAAAATGCTCTGGGGTAAGGAAATGAACGACACCAAAAGTTGAAAGTGAAATTTTATAAGTTTTTTAAAGCCTGGCAAAATATTAAAAAGGTAGAAAAATGTCAAATACAATTTTTAAAAGTTTAATAAAATATCGAAAAGTTTCAGAAATTTGAAATTTTGAATAAAAATTACTCGACAAATGAAAAAAACGTACAAATATTTGTACAAAAAGTCGTCCGACAACAATTATACGTAGTTGTAGGATTATTTCTTTGACATGAGCTGAAAAAATTTGTGGTTGATTTTTGTTAAAATGCCAGATCGACTGTTTTTTTTTTTCAAGTTGCAAAGGTATCTACACGTCAAAAGAAACATTTTGAAAAATAAATAATGAAAATCAGTTCATCAGAAAAGGTTGGGCGATTGTAGAAAGTTTTTTTTTGACGAAATACTGTTTCTTTTTTTATTTTTAGACCCTTAATTCGAAGCTGGGGCAATTCCAAAAAGTATTTTTTGGAAAAAAAGAACATTTTTACTGTTTTTTTTTCATTATTACGAATAGATATTTTTTGGGATTTACGAGTATAAACTTGAAAAAAAATTTCAAAACAAGTGACTTCAGTGACCGTTTTGAGCAAACCGTGACAAAAAGTGACCAGCACGTGAAATGGTTACTCACTAAGACTCTAAAAGTAACCATATAACATGCCTGATTGAAGTATTGGCTGCAAAAAAGTCAAAAGAGATTTCGTTCGTGATGAATAATCGACGAGTAAAAAATATTATAGCCGAGGGCCCAAAAAATTAAAAAATTATATCTATTTTTCTTACTAATTTTTAATTTTTGTCAAGTTTTTTTTGTAAATTTCGAATAAATTTAAAAGTTTATTAGCTTCGATTTTATTTAATTATTAAAGTACCAACCTTAAGGGGGAGCAGGGAGCAACCCCAACATTTGAAAATTTTCAGTTCAGGTCGGAAATTCTCACGTGAAGAAAATTGGATTTCTGAATCGAAAAATCAAGTTACGAGTCAAAGTATTATCATCCGAATTGTAATAATTCATCTACTTAATCTAAAATAATTTCAGTCGAAAAATTGAAATCGCTATTTTGTTTACTCTAATTGCACTTGGATCTAAAAATGATGAATTTCAGCTTCTAAACGCCTTTTTTTGAAAAAATCTTCGCTCTCGCTTCTCTCTGGCTCAATAATTTTCCTTATTTCGACAAAGTTCAAATGAAATTACACGTTTCTCTCCAAACCTCCCTTGGCGATTGAAATGCTGATGCAAAAAATGATGGACATCATTTTAAATTTTGCATAAAATTGCTTTTTTTCTTCTTACTCACATCTCCCTGCCAAATTGAATGACCGCCTCGCTACGCTGCAGATATTTGACAATCTCGTAACCTCTTTTGGACGTGAGATTGCCATGGCGTCTCAGATGACTCTACCAGGTGTAAGGAGCCCACTGACTAATTTTGAGGGGTGAAGTGAGATTGCCGGAATATACACTTCGTTTTTTGGCTTGAATTTTAAATAAGTGTACAGCCCCCCCAAACCCGTAGATAAGTGCAAATGTTTCAATAAAATTGTACCCTGCAGAAAATTTATAAACGAGCATTTTTTTGCTGATCAATTTCTTTTGAGCTGAGTCAGAAATTTTGAGGTTTTGCCCCTCAAGCATTCCGACGTCGGTACTTCTCTGTTGTGAGAAATAAGATTCAAACTTATCCCGCTAAAACGAGGGAAAATATAAAAGAAGGAAGGAGGTAGAAGCAATTTTTCAAATTTTAAATGGATCTCTCAGTATTTTACTGACTATAGGCGTTTCGCCTTAGATCTGCCTAGCATCTGGTTGAAAACGAAGAAAATGAAAATTCTTCGATTTTTCAAAACATTAAGAATAAAATAGTGAATAAAACAATTACCATGTGGACCTTAACATGATGCACGTAGACCTATGGTATACCCAACTACCAATGGCGACTACGATGCAATTCGTACGAAGCGTTTACTAACTCGCAACGAGTAGATAGAAAAAGAACTATTCACATAAGTAGTTGGTACTTGATAGAGGTGAGTACGACGCGACGTAGGTACAGGTTAGGAAAATGTGGTTGCGATGCAGCGCTGCATTCAAGTCTGCGATTCCTACATCGCGTGCATACACGTATGTAACGTATTCGTACGAGTACATAACTAGGTATATACGAGAGCAACAGTGTTTATTTTGACGTATCTGAGTTCCGGGGCATTTTTTAACGCCGCTAGTAAATTGCTATTTGAAGAGGACGCCTACGATATAGGTTAAGTGTCGGTACACAATTTCAGGCCGCACATGAAAAGAAGTGGAAGAGAAAAAAAGCTATTTGCGCGAGATGAATGGAACTCGTTGATGGTCCTTCGCATCGACTTTAACTTCAAACACAACCGACTCGATTCGATGAAAAAATTATCCCTCGTCAGCGCCGTACCCCGCAATCCGTCGCCGCCGAGCTAATTGCAGCTGCGGCGCGTTAGCGAGCGCGAGTCAGATACCAAAATTTAGTATTTTTCGCTTCGAATCTCTGAAATTGGCGATCCTCGAAAAAAGGCTTTTGCCCCCGGAGCGGTGTAACTGTATGTATTTCGCTATCGTACGGATACCTATAGAGAGGGCCGAACGAAAAAGAAAAAAACTCTTCTCTAAGCTTCAATTATCAACGAGGAAAATGAAACTCGTATTCGGAGCCGAGTTCGCTTAGCGCTTGAACGCGCTGCGCCGCGCCGCCGCCATCGCCGTCCAATTAATTTTTTTTTATTAGATTTATGGTTTCGAATATTTTGGGATTTGCGCGCGACATGGCGCGCTACGAACAAATCGCGTAAAAATCCCGCGGCTCAATCGAGCCCTTCGGTTGAGATTTTAATTATCGTATCTTTCGCCAATACCTAAACACCGGTAGGTAGCTGTATCTATCCGAGCTACTTGCTTGGTAGGTAAGGTTCCGGTACCTGCTGCGAGAGAGGAAAAAATACGCTATTTTCTATACGCACGTACTACAACCTTATTTCCTTATACTACGTAGATTAGATACGTGCACTACTCTTTGTATATAGATACAATACGTTTACGTACTTGCACCTAGAGTCTACAGCTTGGCGGCGTGGTGCGGCGGCCGACTACTCCGAAGTAATCTATTACTATCGTTTAAAGCTGATTATTTTTAATTTCCCGCAGGAATTAGCGTTTATAAACGCTAAATAGAATTCGCCCGAACGAAATAGCGCATCGGCAAGCAGCGTTGAATTTCGTATTCGCGTTCAATTTGAGGCAGCGAGTTTGCCACTCGAGGCGCCGACCGCCCCCGCCCGCCCCTGCCCCCAGCACAATTTTGTTTACCAACTCTCGTATTATTCGGCAGAAAATACTCCGTAATTAACTCCGTCGACATTCACTCGCGGACTCGTATACGCTCGCTTCACGAAGACGATGCGATTCGCAAATTCATTTGTTTCGCGCTCCGATACCTCGAACCTGATCCACCCTCGGGCTATTTTTCTGCGCTATATCGCCCGTTTATACGCACTGGCGCTTATTTACTTCGCTCCATTTCGCACTCGACTTAAACCATTAATAATCGATGACTTAAACGTGACAGTGGTGGCAACGACGAAATCAAGAAACGACGAAACGACCATGCATCGGATAAACTTGTTAGCATACTCGGAGGTGAATAGAGATGAGCACGCGAATACCCGGCGATGTTTACTACTTATTTTCACGCGATTAATAGCCCGATCAAAACTGGTTTCATTTTTTTATCGAGTCGTATAAAAGCGATAAATTCCAGCGTAATCTTACGAGTATCTTCTCGCAATTCAACTATCATATTTTTATTTGAATCTTTCACAAAACTGCGAAACAATTTTTAAAAAACGAAAAACGAAAAAAATTTCGAAATTTTTCAATTTAAATTGCAATTTTTTTTGGAATTTCTACTTTTTACTTTACGCAGGCAACGTTAATTCCCAACTTTTGTCGTTATTTATTGAAAATATTGCGAACCGCCTGTGTAATCGCCAAATTCGAACTATTTGGCTACAAATTATAAATATTATTTGGTATTTGATCCCGTTTTAGCATAGGATATGCTTTTGCTATGGGTAATTTCGCGAAAAACGTCACGAAATTCCGTGATTACGACTTTTTGACATTTTGTCAGACTTTTTTGGACATGGAAAAAATTTCAAAGAGCATAGCCGGGTAGGTAAGAATGGTGAATCGGCTCTTGGCTGAGATTTTCGAACTTTCTAGCGGTAGTTGATCCTTATGATCTAAAAACTTGCTGGTAAAAATTTTGGCCCCCTACCTCACCCATAAACCTTCATACCGCCCGAAATGCCGATTTTCCTTATAAATTTCTGTATTGTGAAATTCCCCACCAAATTTTTTCAAATTTGCAAGGATGATGGATCATATCACGGGTCATCTCAGGAAATTTTTTCAATTTTTTTCGAATGTTCTTTCGTACTGAAATCTGAGTTTTAAGACTTCAAAGTATTACATGTTGTTTCAAACCTGGTAAAAAAATCTTGGTTTACATAATGTACCTAGTATATCTATACATACGTAAAAAATTTTTTTTCAGAATTTTTTAATATGCTGGAAGACCTTTAAAAATGCAAAAAATCAATTTTTTTCTATCATTTTTCACCTTTAATGCGGCCATTTTTGGGTGAAAATTTTTTTTATTACAAAATATCATCAAGTACACCTAAAAACACCATTAACCTGAATTTGGATCAAATTTATTCATTTTTTCAATTTTTTTCAATTTAATTTTAAAATACTCAAATGACATCATTTTGGGAACCCACGACCCTTTCCCAGGTGACCCGAGGCCCTAAAATTCATATCTGAGCATATTTCAACTCGATATTTGTCGTATACTGCAATTTCAGCGAAATCAAGGGTTTTAAATTTTTTTTACCAATTCTTACTACAGTAAAACTTCGGTAATACGCGATTCAAGGGACCGAACCATCTTCGCGTATT
>FIZU01032962.1:0-20659 GCA_900064475.1 Pseudococcus longispinus
GATTTTCACGTAACTGCAATATTCAAGGTGCTAGAGGTATTTGAAAATTTTAAACACGAATAATTCGAGAACCGGTTCATCGATTTGATTTTTCATAAAAATTTCATTTCATTTGGTCAATTATTATGAGACTTATCGTCCGGACAAAACTTTAAATATATACCCAACTGGCAGGTCAATTTTAGCAGCTGATTTTTCGATTCTCAAAAATCAGCTAAAATTACGCTTTGAGAAGAAAGACAATTTTATACTCAACAATTTAGTTTCAATTCAATTTTTTCATAGGACGCTTAGTTTAATCACAAAATGGGATTTCAATGTAAAAAATTGTAAAAAAGTTATCGATGAAAAAAATCATTTTGTGGAAACCCCTTATGTGACGGAAAAAACCCAATTGCCCAATTTTTGAACAAATGGTTCACGAACAATAAGATCATTATTTTTGACAAATCATCCAAAAACATTTCTTTCAACTAGTCACGTATTAATCGTTCACGAACGAACTCATCAGCATATAAATAAGTCGTTCGTGTAAGATTTGATCAAATTTTTGATCAAATCGTTCACGAACGACTTGACCATTTTCGAACGAATTGTTCGAAACCGATCGAATCCATCCTTGATGAATAAAATGGAAACGCTTTGATGAATCAATCATTAAATAAGTCGTTCGCGAACGAATTCATCATTTTCAAACAAATCTTTTCAAAAGAACAACATCTGAATCATTTAGAAACATTTTGATCAGCCAGTTATGAATCAGTCGTTCACGAACGAACTTATTCGAATACAAACGAATCTTTTGGTGAACGATTTGTTTAAAAATTTGATCAAATCGTTCACGAATGAGTACACAATTTTCAAACGAATCGTTCGCGACCGACTGAATCAATCCTGAACGAATCAAAATGGAAATGTATTGATCACTTGATCATTGAATTAGTCGTTCGCGAACGAACTGATTAATAAACGAACGAATAATTCTCAATTAACCTTGAACGAGTCCTTTAAAAACGTATTAATCGGTCATTTAACAAGAACAAGTCCAAGTCGTTCACGAACGAATTTATCCATTTTCAAAATATCATTCGCGAACGATTCTATTTTCGATGAAATAAATTGTTTACGAACGACTGAATCAATTTTCAATGAGTTCACGAACAAAGATCGATCCATTACAACGAATTATTCAAAATTTGCTGAACTGAATCAATTTGAAATGAATCGTTGACGAACATATCAAAACAACCAGGTGTTCAACAAATCGTTCACAAATGATTGAATAAATTTTGAAGAATCGTTCATTTCCAAAATGAATCAAAATTTGCGATCTTCAAATTTTTTTTTTTTGTAGGTCAAGTCACTTCATCATTTTTTTTTAAGGCATTTTCGTGTTTCATTTTTGTTTTCAATAGAGTTATTTTCTTACAAACAATCGATAAAATCGGTGCTTTCTGTTACCTCAACTTGGAAGATTGTGGCTAGTTATTTTTTTTATGACGTTCATTTTTCGTTATTTAAATTAAAAAAAAACAATGGGGTCACAATTGAAGGAATCCCATCAGATGTTCACAGCTCCGATTTGAACGAGAGTGAAATTTTTGAAAAGAGTGTGTTTCAAAACTTCCATAGCCAAAATTTCATCTGTCCGAGACGATTTTTCGATTTTTGGCAAAATTTTCAAAAAATTAAAAAATAGTGTTTTTCAATAAAAATGTGATATTTTTGAAAAAAACAATTTTTACAGTAAAATTTATGAAAATTAGGCCCTTTCTTTAAAACGAAGGATAAACTGAACGAATTAATTTTTTTGATGAATGAGAACGAGTTTTCTCCTCGTTCACTTCAGTTTGATTTACATTTTTCAATTCAGAAATTTCAATCTCTTTGCGAAAAATAAATTTTGTAAATTTAAGTAGGAAAATTATATTAAAATCATAAATAATTCTTGTTCTGTTACTTTTGTTAAGTTTATTTTCTATAGTTTTTTGTTCAAAAATACAATAAAAATGAGATTTTTGATTTTCTTACAATTTTCTGTGTTTTTTTCTGCCCCCCCCTCTACCTCAATGAACGTGAATAATTTGGATAATTCTCTTAAATGAACTTGTTTGTGTTTATTTTCACGAATGTGCCCATCTAGGCCTCACAAATTCAAATTTCTCCATTTCCAGCTATTCTGGACCCTTCAGCATCATTTCGATTTTTTCATCAATTTCGAATTCCTCCAGGAGATGCAAAAATTAACTTGGGCAGCTGAAAATCGGGTTCTCATGACTTTTCAAGAAAATCTAGATACCTTTGACATGATTTCCAGTTGGACACCACAATTTTTTTCCATGATTAGCCAAAAGAAACTCAAAAAGTCTCCGCCATTTTGATACTAACCATGAAACTATAAAACAAAGGATACGCTTTTGCTCATTGAATTTTTCAAGTCCATAAAATCGTGATATTTGAAATTTTCCAAGTCCAAAAAGTCATTTAAATTTTGAAAAATTTTCCAAGTTCAAAAAAGTCAGACAAAATATCTAAAGGTCATTGTAACGAAATTTTCGTAATGGAATTTTTTTGAAAAATTTTCGAAATTCAATTTCAAGTACAAAAAATTAGTAGAAATCTGAAAATTTTCCCAAATTCAAAAAAGACTCAAAAAACCTCTAAAAATCAGCGTTAGGTATAAAGCTGACTAATAAAATGTCTGATTTGAACTTTTCTTGAAATTTTTCAAGCCCATAAGATTGAAATTTTCCAAGTCCAAAAATTCATTCCAATTTTCGAAGTGCAAAAAAGTTTGGCAAAATATCTGAAATTCAGCGTAACATCTGAAATTTTCCAAATCCAAGAAATCTGCCTGACAAAATATCGGAAAGTTACCAAAATTTCTAAAATTTTTTCAGTTCAAAAAGTCTAAATAATTTTTCTGAAAAAATATTTAAAATTCAGCATTATCTCTGAAAATTTTCCAAGTTCAAAAAGTCAATGGAAATCTAAAAAAATTTTCAAGATTGAGCCAAAAACAAAAACATTGGAAAAAAATTCAAGCGATTTCTGAATCAAACCCCAAATATTTAGGAACTGAAAATTTTAAAACCAAATGAAATTCTTCTCAGATTATAAATGCAAAAACTCATTCAGCATCAGAAAAGTTCAAAATACTCTCAAAAGAACAACCAATTGAATCTCATCATATCTGCTTTTTATATAAAGACCCATTAGGCAGACTTCGATCATGTCATACATTACCATTACATCAAACCCCCCCCCCCCCCCCCCCCATGAATTTAAAACGCATCACACAAAAGAAACAGATTTCTTTAACCCTTTTTTTTTCAAATCCATTAATTACATAATTACAAGGTTCTCCCGGTACATTAGTATAACTTATCACATACGCCTGTGAAAATCATCGCATCGCCTTATAATTCGGCAGCTTTTTAAATAAATGAATCGAAGATCGGAGCTGAGAACGCGCAGAGAAAGTACAAGTAATTTAATACGACCGCGAGCCCGATTTAGAACAAATTCTTCGCTACAATGGACGTCATACGTGCGCTATTTGATTTCTTTCTATGTACTTATTTAGCCCCTCGCTCATTTCAGCCCCTCCGCCATCCTACAACTGCGTTTTTTATTCCATTTTATTACTTTAATCGTTAAACGAGTCCGAAGATTGGTAATTGCGCTTCAGGTGCAAGACGACGAAGCGTTTTTTTCCCTCCGCCCTCTCTTTATGTCACTCCTCATCTATATTTTAATTGTTTTTCAAACGATAGAACGTCATTATGAACCCGCAACACGGCTACGTGTACTTTTACCTCCTTTGGGTAATGATTATTAGAATTTAATAATACACACATACGCCCGACGCGGTATAATTTGATAAAAGCGACGGGACATCGCCAGTTTACGTAATAAACTTCGTACGTAAGATGACTTTTACACTATACGTTGTAATTATCGTGAGATTTTTTCCATCTTCTTTTTCTTATCCTCTTGTAATTTTCGTTCAACGACTCGCCAACCGGCGCAAGGTTTTACCCAGCGAGTCTTCGGTGATTATTTGGCCGCGCCGTACCGCGTCGTCCATAAATCACAAAGAATACGAGGACATGGAAGATGCTGAGATATCGATGACGCGATAAACCGCCATGTGGTTTCCTAGTAATTAAAGAAAAAAAAATTGCGCAAATTCTTCCTTATTTTCTCTTCTTATTCGCCAAAAATATGCACATGAGTATACTCCGTTCAATTGAATATTTCGTACGAACTCATCATGCAGCACGAATGTTAGCAATTATCGGCGCGATTATGTAAGTTTTAGTCGCGATGAGAAAGGAGAAAGATGGAAACCACATGGATTCGCCAGTATCCGCTTCAAAACCGAGAAAAATTTGTCATTTTCATAAAACAACAACGTTTTCGCAATTATTTCTGGCGATTTGGGAATAAAACCGATTGAGCAACAGGAAGGTAGAAAAAGGAAACGGACAGATACGGTATTTATGTTGGAAAGTAACTTACACTTTCGATGGAAATGAGCTGAAAATTGGGAAAATTTCCGATATTCATCGATTTAAAAAAGAGTTATGGACATAATGGTGCGAAAAATCTATATTTTATGGGTAATGATGAGGGCTAGATTTGATTTTGATGGATGGGAAAGAGCATATCAACATTAAAAAAAATTGTTGCTACAGAAGAGCTTCATTTTTGGAAAAATGAACTTTTCAGAAAAATATGCTAAAAATTGAAAATTTTATAAATCGTGTGCTTTTTCATAATACAAAAAATTTGATTTTTATCCAACTTTAGCCTTAATTTGAAATGACTCTAGCATCAAGTTTTAAAGCCTTTAGGGAACTCCCAGAAAAATTTTGATTTTTTCTAAATTTTCTAAATCATGCTGAAATGCTTACTGATGAATAAGTTTCGGTTTTCCTTTTTTTGGAAAAATTCAACGAATCATCATGGAAACTCCACAAGGTCTGGACAAATAATTTTTGAAGATCTAGATAGAGCAAAAACTAATTTTTCGATGTCTTAGTAGACGAGGTTGATGAAGATTTGAATGTACAGATTTTTGAAATAATAACTCTTGGCACATATGAAATGTGCGTAAAAAAATACACAACTTTTAACCTCTCCCCCCTCTCCACCCCCACGAAATATTTTGATTTCTTGAAACTAATTCTGGAAAAGTTGAAAAAAAAATCAAGATTATGATAAAAGCCCAAAACAGATGGGAAATGTGATAAATCTGTAGGTGCTCTAAAATTCATAATTTTGGAAGTAAGTTTTAAGTCATCATGTCAAATTGAAATTGATTTTTCAAAATTATGTTTTCTGAAATTCTCAAAATTCATGAAAAATAAAAAATTATGTCAGGGATTGAAAGTAGTTTTTTGCTCAGAAGGGAAGGAAGAAGATCTTTACACGTCCAACTTTCAAGAAAAACATCTCCCAGTCTTCTAACCCCCCCCCCCGGGAAAATTATAAAAAATTATAAAAAATACTTCAAAACACAAGGGAAGAAAATGGAAAAGTTTGAAAAAATTAATCGAGGACTGTTGACGAATATTTTTGTACACAAAATATTGTAAAAATAGTTCAAATTTCGATTAAACGTAGAAAATTATCATAAACATGATCAAAAATGTTGTAAAAATGGTCAGAAAATCTCGAGAAAATTATGGAAATTGCCATAAAAATTGGTAAAAAATTA
Source organism: Pseudococcus longispinus (assembly GCA_900064475.1). Taxonomy (NCBI): domain Eukaryota; kingdom Metazoa; phylum Arthropoda; class Insecta; order Hemiptera; family Pseudococcidae; genus Pseudococcus; species Pseudococcus longispinus. The sequence goes on from FIZU01032962.1 coordinate 5,726, forward strand.
AAAATATTGGAGATGTGATAAAAAAAATCACTAAATTTCAAATTGTCGAGATTTTCAAACAAATTATAAAAACCATGATAAAAATAGACAAAAAAAATCATAGAAATGCTAATATTTCCATAAAAATCATTTAAAACATGGTAAAGACGGTCAAAAGATCATGAAAACTGTCAAGAATTGCGTTAAAAGTTTCATTTTTCACAAAAATTGGTAAAATTTTTGGTGAAAAAATGAAGAAAGTCGTAAGAAGTATCGAAAATCTCGAAAAAAAATGATGAAAATATTCCTAATTCACAAATTCTCATAAAAATCAGTAAAAATGACGCAAAAATTGTACAAAAGTTTTAAAAATTGGGAAAATGTGAAAATTTTATAATTTAAAAAAAAATATTTTTGAGAGATTTTATGACTTTTTCACTTATTTTACAACATTTTTCCAGATTTTAGAAAAAATTTCGACGGTTGAAACAATATTTTCGACGATTTTCATGGTTTTTCGATTATCTTTTTCAAATTTCATCAATTTTTACAAGATTTTTCACAGATTTCATGATTTTGTGGCCATTTCTACGACAATTTTACCAAATTTTATAACAATTTTAGCAATTTTTACAACATCTTTCACAAATTTCATGATTTTGTGGCCATTTCTACGACAATTTTACCAATTTTTATAACATTTTTAACATTTTTTACGAGATTTTCATATAAAAATATTTTTATAAATTTTTTAAAAACATTTTAAACGATTTTTACGAAAAATTTCAACAATTTTTGTGAGTCTTTTTAATAAATTTTTTAAAAACATTTTAAACGATTTTTACGAAAAATTTCAACAGTTTTTATGAGATTTTTCAACAATTTTCGTGATTTTGAAGCCATTTCAACGAATTTTTTGACCATTTCAATAACATTTTCAACAATTTTCATGATTTTTTGACCAATTTAATTATTATTTTATACGATTATAAAAATCATAAATACTTTCCCAATGTTTGAATCATTCAACCACATTTACAATCTGAAATTTTTCAAGTCCAAAAAATCTAGATCAACATACTTTCGTGACACAAAAAATTTCCAGACCCCCCCCCCCCTCTGCATAAGACATATTCAGGCAAAAAAATTAGAAATATCTGAATAAAATTAAGATTTTGGATTACGAAGTTTCCAAAAAAATTCAGTTTTTTTTACTGATTTTGGTTCATATTTCAACAATTTTAACAACATTTCCGACGATTTTTCAGGAATTTTTGATAATTTTTTTCATATGTAGATTTGATTTTTGTGAAAATTTTGGTTTAAATTTACGAGATTTCATTTCTACGACATTTTCGCCAATTTTTACGTCAATTTCAGTATTTTTTATCACTTTTTAAATCATTTTTATGATATGTTTTGACCTTTTTAACAATATTTCCATTGAATTGTATAAAACTTTTCACCATTTCAACAACATTTTCATCAATTTTCCCAAATTATTGATCAATCTAATCATATTTCCAGTGGTTATTAAAATTTCAGCAATTCATGAAATTTAAAGTACAAAAGATCATCTGACATAAGGGAATCTCTGAAATATTTCAAGTCAAAAAATCATTCAGGGTAACAAAATTTTGAGACGAAAAGATGGAATTTTCCTGATCCCAGCCATATAAGACGTATTCATGTCAATACAATTGTAATTCTTTACTCTCAAAAATAATTTTTAAAACACCGGAGTTTTATCATCACATCAACTTTTTGAATAAAAAACACTTGAAAAAAATTGACAAAAAATTTTCAAACAATTCAACTTTCAATCTATTCGTTTTTTTTTAAAATCAAAACAATTCGTTAAATCCTCAAAATTTCTAATTTTTTAATCCCCAAAATTCATTAATATTCAATTTTTCCAATAATTCCAACATTTCAGCTCTTTCCACGCTAAATTCTTTCAATTTTAAATGAAATTCCTTATAAATTACTATGCTATTTTAAAGTTCCCCAATTTGGATACCACAATACTTAATACATTCAGAATTCCATCCTTCTCGATCTTCCCTACCAAAAAGAACTGAAATCATGTCAGGTGTAATCTAAACATCCTCACCCCATTTCCTCTTCCGCTCCAATTACATTTCTGCGTCATAAAATTCAGTCCCCTTGGCCTCCGAAAAACCTCAAACCTGTCGCTATTACTCACTCTAAAGCTTAATTGCCCATATAAGAATCCCCTTCCCTGCCACCGCACGTTGGTCGAGTTAAATTACGCATACAGGTACAGGTCAAACAAAGTAACTCCGATGCATTAGACCGGATCGCGCTGCCAATATTTATATGCAGCCAGCTAACCCATCTCTGTCATCGTATCGCTGTATTTTCACCTCATATCACATATCGGACAACAAAAAACAAATTACCAATGGTCCCCGCGCTGCTCGCCGTAAATTACAGATGAAGAAAAGGTCCGAACAGCAAAAAAAAATCATACGTTTAAAAAGAAGAAAAAAAAAGACAAGAAAAAAAAATTAAAACACGTTGCGCATGCTTAGAATATAACCGTTAATGTCAGCACGTAATGACCATTCATTGTTAATGCGGGTTCTCATCTCAACGTAATTAAGGATAGAAAGTTTTGGAATTGGCGTAATTATCAATATTATTAGGCGTGAATTTCGTATAAATGAAAAAAAATTAAAATTTTTCCCTGTTTAATATGTAAAAAAGTCTCGTATTGCGAATTGGCGAGTAACTGAAAAAAAATTAAATTTCGCCGGATGGAGAAAGCCAACTAAAGGCGAATACGTACCACAACATGATTTTCCAAAATCCAATCGAACCAGTTGCACCATGTAGGGTTCGAGAAGATTCACGTACCACCAAGGTAATCGTTCGGGTTTGGTCAAGGTGCATGTTTCGGAATTAAAGAAAGAGCTTGTGCTGCCGTCGATGGCCTTTTGAGGGATACCTCCGGGCTCTGAGCTTATTTGCATAGGCGCTTTTCCAGCAGCTACGTTCAGAACTGTAACAAAAAATATATCGTCAATTATATTCTTCGATAATTCCATCATAATTTGAAAAATATTACAAGATATGCTAAAGACAACACTTCGGTGTAATCTCGATTTCGAGTCACGACATAGTTAACTTATAAGTACACACTTAGTAAACGATAAACGATTCGATGCATTTTTTTTTACATTTACATTTTTTTTCCTTCTAAATGTGCCTCGTAGATTTTAACGACTTCATTGACACATGTCGATTTTAAAACCAGATACACTATTACACATACCCAGACGAACGAACGAATCGAAAAAATTATCTAAAAAATATTCCAACTCCGAATAACGAGTTTAATGGCCGGCATGACGCGGTATATTGCGTCATAAATCATTTGATCTTGAAAAGTACATGTATAATAAATACATTTCGATCTTAATGTTAGATTGATTCCACTATAAGGTGAGTTTGTGTATAGACAGACGAGCACACTCCTCTCGTCTGTCGAGTAATTACATATTATCGTCTTCGTGGTATCGTATCTTGACTTTTAGACGATCAAGGCAGGTCTGCCAGCCGATCAAATTGACAATTCGAGCTCCATCGATCATCTCAGAATTGTGTAATTTTTCAAATGTAATTACAAGAGCGAAGAGTCTTGGTAACTATCTTGCTATCTGCGGCACGGTGCGACGTACACTCGTGCTCTATATCGTACTCGCGTGTAATTTTCAATTTAAATTCTTCGTTAAGAACGAGTTTATCCAAGTAGACGGACAGACGTCCAGGACGTATGGTTAGTACTTATGTAAGGTTTAAATTGGACGTAGATTTATCCTTGTTCGGGGGTGTTTCTTTAATCGTGGTCGTTTCGAGGTTGAATGTACGGGATGTTTTATCGATTCGATTAACGAGTTCGATATTTGATGGGGAAAAGATCGTTTATAATGGAAACTTGATATGTTATTTTAGAAATGAATCAATCGTTCGAGTCTGATTTGTTTTTCGAAATGGATTATTCGAATTATCGAATGAGCTTACAAATTGCTTAAACGTTTTTTCAACGAATCGTGAGATTATATCATTCAAATCGTTCACAAACGACTTGTGTTTCGTTAGGGTAATATTTTAAGAACGAATTCTCTATATGATTGCATTTTAAAGAATCGTTGGAGAATGATTTTCAAGAGTGAATCATTCAAATCGTTCGCGAACGACTTTTCTGTACATGAATCATTTGAATCGTTCGCGAACGAATTGTATCATTATGAATTATTGGTATTGTTCGTGAACGATTTGTATCATTAAAATCGTTCACGAACGATTTTGATAAAAATGAATCATTTGTATCATTCGCGAACAACTTGTATCAATATGAATCATTTGTATCTTTCGAAAACGATTTTTCCATAAGTGATTCATAAGATTCGTTCGCGAACGACTTGTATGATTGTGAATCATTTGAATCATTCGCGAACGACTTTGACAAAAATGAATCATTTGTATCGTTCGTGAACGACTTTTCCAACAAGTGATTCATAAGATTCGTTCGGGAACGACTTGTACGATTGTGAATCATTTGAATCATTCGCGAACGACTTTGACAAAAATGAATCATTTGTATCGTTCGTGAACGACTTTTCCAAAAGTTTTTCATAAAAATCATTCGCGAACGACTTTGATGAAAATGAATAATTTCTATCCTTTGTGAACGACTTTTCCACAAATGATTCATAAAAATTGTTCGTGAATGACTGATGAAAATTAATCATTTGTATCGTTCGTGAACGACTTTTCTACTAGAGATTCATCAGAATCGTTCATGAACGACTTGTACGATTGTGAATCATTTGTATCGTTCGCGAACGACTCTGATAAAAATGAATCATTTCTATCCTTCGTGAACGACTCTCCACAAATGATTCATAAAAATCGTTCGTGAATGACTGATGAAAATTGATCATTGGTATCGTTCGTGAACGACTTGTATGATTGTGAATCATTTGTATCGTTCGCGAACGACTCTGATAAAAATAAATCATTTGTATCGTCCGTGAACGACTTTTCCACAAATGATTCATAAGATCCGTTCGCGAACGACTTTTAAGATTGTGAATTATTTGTATCGTTCGTGAATGACTTTTCCACAAGTGATTCATAAGAATTGTTTGCGAACGACTTTGATAAAAATGAATCATTTGTATCGTTCGTGAACGACTTTTTTATTAGTGATTCATCAAAATCGTTCGTGAACGACTATTCTGTAAATGAATCATGAGATTCGTTCGCGAACGAATCTTCTGATACATTTACAAAATAGTCGTTCACGAACGATACAAATTGTTTATTTTTATTAGAGTCGTTCGCGAACGATTTTTATGAATCACTTGTGGAAAAATCGTTCATGAACGATACAAATGATTCATATTAATACAAGTTGTTCGTGAACGATAAAAATGATTCACAACCATACAAGTCGTTCGCGAACGAATCTCATGATTGCCCACATGATGGAAGGTCGATGGTGTTTTTCTTCAACAACAATAACGATAATGTAACATTTTTCATAAATGAATCACTTGAATCGTTCGTGAACGACAAAGTTATTCACAGCGAGAATTATTCTTTAAAAAATTATTCATTTAACCTAATGATTTGGATGTTTTGACTTCTCGTAACGATTTGACTGACTTGATTTCAATGAACATCGTTCACGAACGACTCATATTTCTTTGAACGATTATTCGAACATAATCACAAACCAATCATTCAATTTCTCTATAGGAAATGGTCCAAATCGTTCGCAAATCGTTCTTCAATTTTTTTAAGGAGACTTACGAGTATTTTAGAAATGATCTCAATTTTCAATTGGAATAAGAGTCAATCAAATCAGTAAAATGAGTCATTTACATACAAATATGAGCAATTGAATCCCTTCATTTTGATTAAATATTTCGATTACCTAGTTTAAATTTATTTTAGCTTGGAAATGATCTGTATTAAAGGAACCTGAACCCAACAAAAAGTGTTTTTTTCCACAATAAAAGCATTTCTCAACTCACGAATTCATAAATTCGCCCCATTAACTCCGTAAATAAAATCGAACCCGAAACCATCAAAAGGGGACCAATTCTACCCATTCGACGGAACCAAATCAACATAAAAAAACACTTCTCATCTCACCAGGATTCCATTTTCGTTCTCTTTTCAAAAACCAGTTCTCGACGACGAAAAATCAAACAAACGTGTCGAATTATCATCTCGGAAACTTTCCTAGCCTTCTGAAAGGGTACCTAAGACCAACTCGAGTGTCAAGATTGGTGAAAAAAATCCGAGATACTTGGAATACCGCATCGTACCTGTATAAATCACTAATTTAATGTCTCTTTTTTTCGAAATCTCGATTTATCAAATAACTCCTTTCATTTTTAGATAAGTTTATCACTAGGTGCATTAAAACCCCTATATCCTTTGTCATTCGATTTGGTATAAAAGATGGCCTTGGTCAGCGAACCATTTACACGGAAATGATTCCGATTCCGACGTGTCACATCCTTATCCGCGTATCTCGGATCAATAACCCACGATGAGATCATAGGTGTCAAATTGATACGTCGAAAACGATTCGGTGAACTTTCCCAATCGCCTCCATTGACACGACGTGCGAAGATAAGCTTCATATACACTTTGTGTAGGTCTATAGGTGTAAGTACTCTAATTGCCAACTCTCTCTCTCTTTCTGGTCTCTGTCTGGTGTAAGGTTGGTCCAATTTCCCAAACTGGCGCATGTCTACGCGTAGGTACCCACAATAGTCTGCGACAAATACGAATCTCTTCTCATCGTCGAAGCACGTCGTCGACGTGGATATTGAAACCAAACAAACAGGAGTCTTTATGCGATGTCACGAAGATCAGTTCGCTATCTTTGTTAAAATACCCCACTCTGCTTCCTTCTTTCGATATATTTATGAATTAAAGAAAACGTACAGCGTACGAGTAGCTAAGATACGAGTAAGTTGCGAAGTACGTATTGCGGAGAGTCTTTGCAGAATATACACGTTCGTCGTTCAATAATGACCTACAAAAAAAACCATAGGTCGTTGGCGAACCATATTATACACGTTGTAGCTCGTATATAGTATAATAGTTCGCAAGTAGGTCTTCAATATGTATACAAGAATCCAGTGGGAGAGTGAAAGCAACCGATATGATGTATTCTTGTAAACATCTACTGCGTGGTTAAGCATCAATGCGTCAGCTACATAATTGATAAAATACCCGATGAGTGGCTTACGCAAGACAATAAACCCAGCTCGGTCTGGACGTCTGGCACCCCTTCAATTTTCAATTTTATCCTTAAAAAATACCAGCCAGCCTAGAGATTAAGAAGATCTCTCGAATACCATTTTCAAACATGGAAACGAACTACAGAAAAAAAAAACCTAAAATAAATAAAACCCTATTATCAAACGAGTTACTCAACCGGTCCAATGATCGAGGCAGGTTTTTAAGGGTGCTTAAGTATACCTGCTGAGGTGGTATTCACGAATTCCATCCAACAGATACCACTCGACAGCCGCATATTTTACGACCACTACACAATTTCCCATCTCACGTCGACTGTTTCTATTTCCATTTCGATAAGCTTTACTCTCGTTCTCGAGCTGGTCGACGAACAAAACAAAAAAATCTAAATCTGGTTTTCGATTTCGATGAAACAGACTCGACGTGACGTTCGGTTCGCAGTCGCCTCACTGCATGGACGAGTGAAAGCTTAAGAGGTAATTTTTTTCGTGAGATTTAATACGCGATTTGTCAAATGATAAGAAATTATACCGACGTTTTGAATGGGTATTTTATTGAAGATAATTGTCGGCTTGTATTGTATACAGCTGAGCACTGCGTAAGCTTACGACAGATTATGAAGAATTATTTGCAAATGAACCTCTCGGCCATCTTATAATCAACAATTACCGCACGTCTCTACGGTGCAGTGCGGCGCCCCATTGTGGTAATGAAACCATGGTACCATGGCACTCGTACGTATCCATGTACATGGAAAGTATTACAATACAATGGCCAATAGTGCAGGTATATGGGCCAGCCGAACCATGTACGTATTTGTGGTGGAATTATGTTGTCAATATGTAAAATATGATCAGGAAATCATGTCCATTTCGAGAGGGAAAAAAGTAGGTGATGGGAAATGCAAGGACAAAAATTACAATGCTTGGAAAAGCGTACGGACGATTTGAAAGTACAAGTATTTTATCGTAATTTTTTAAATAAAAGAAGGAAATACTTGTATGCCACTTCTGCCTTATTCTAACCAATCTAAATTGTTAGGAGCACTTTTGCTTCATTTTCTGTTACTTCATGGACTGAAAATGTGAAGAAACCATAATTCGAATACAAAGTCTTTTCTTGAGCGAGGCCAAAGAGAAAGACCTGAATGGCAAAATTTCAAAAGAAATCGTCAAATCGTCAGCAACTTTTTGAGAAAAATTGTCTGATTTGACCATAATCTTCAATTGCTTGAACAACTGAACACAAGCGACAGCAAAAATCTTCAAGACGTCTTGACTGAAGATTTTGTTTCAAGGAATCTTCAATCGTTTAGTAGCTAGCAACTCATTCTTGTTGATTAACGATTTTTAGACGAGCAACTATCAAATTCTGGAACAAAATCTTCAATCTTTCAAGCAAACTGAAGATTTTTATGGTAAAGTTGGATAATTTTCCCCCAAAAATTTGCAGACAACCTCGCGATTTTTTCTAAGCTAATTTTTGAAAATCTCGACAATACGGAAATTGAAAATTGAATAAAATATTTTGAAACTCACTGAAATCAGAGTCAATAAAATAGTTGATGATCAAACTTCCTTATTGTACTTCAAAAAAAACTTTTTTTAGAAATTAGTTGCGGGGGAGGGGGGGAATTAAAATTTTTCAATTTTTATGAATTTTTCCCAATTTTTTGAACCCGAAGTCCAAATTTCTTCAAATTCTTCATTAAAAGAGCATGGTTTGTGAAAATTTTCCTGTTTCACATCAAATTCCTCAAAATAAATGAATAAAATTATTATTTTGGCTGGAAGGTGGGGGTAAGTTACTCCTTTTGACCTACACTCGATCAGACCATAATTAATCGTACCTACAAATCTTTTAATTTTCGTTCATATAGCTAGAATACAGTGAAAATTTACAGCCAATATCAAAAAAGTTTAAGAAATCTCAAAAAAAAATATCGTTGGCAATTTTATAAAAATTGTTGAAATACTGTAAAAATTATTAAAATAAGCGGAAATTCGTTCAAAATTTTTCAAAATTTGTTTAAAACGTTATAAAAATTATCAAAAATATTGTAAAAGAAATGAAAATACAAAAAAAAACCGCCAAAATTGGAAAAAATCATTGTAATTGTACAAAGTTTGTCAAATTTTATTAAATTATTATAAATTTTGTTAAGTGTTTACAAATTTTGTCACATTTTTACAAATTTTGTCACACTTTTACAAAATTTTGTCAAATTTTTAACAAATTTTTACAAACCTTGTCAAATTTTACATTTACAATCCTTGTCAAATTTTTACAAACTTTGTGAAATTTTTACAAATTTTGTTAAATTTTGTACCAATTTTGTCAAATTTTTACATTTTATCAAATGTTTTTCAAATTTTTAAAAATTTTGTCAAATTTCACATTTTATTGAATTTTGTTAATTTTTATCAAATTTTGTACCAATTTTGTAAAATTTTTACCAAATTTTTATAAATTTTGTACCTACCAACTTTGTCAAATTTTTACAAATCTTGTTGAATTTTTACAAATTTTGTTACAATTTTTACAAATTTTGTTAAATTTTTACAAATTTTGTTAAATTTTTACAAATTTTGTTAAATTTTTATCAAATTTTGTTAAATTTTTACAAAATTTTTAAAATTTGTTTATCTACGAGCAAAAATGTCATGAAAATATTTCAATTTGCCATTTTTCATTATGCTTTGAAGAACTTTTGTACAACTTTTCATTGTGTTCCTAAAATTTAAGACAATTTTTCCGCACATTTTTTACTATTTTCATAAAATTTTCCCTAACTTTCCGATATTTTGGACAAATCTGGTGACTTTTTCAAGCACTTTAACAATGTTTCGAGTGATTTTTACAGTAATTTGTATGTATTTGAACGAATTTTATTAAATTTTCAAATTTCCTTAAACAAAAATTAGGATTCTGAAAATATTTTCCATGATTTTTAAAATAAATTTTCGTAAATTTTGTACAATTTCCATAATTTTTAAGATTTTTGTAACATTTTTACAACATTTTTGAGAGTTTTTATGACATTTTAAATGTTTTTTTGAACATTTTGAATAATTATAGTGAAATTTTTACGTTTTTAATTTCATTTTTATGCTTTTTTCAAATAAAAGTGAAAAATTTCAGCTAATTTTCTCAATTTTACAGAATTTTACATTTTTAATGAATTTTTGAACAAAATTCAAATAAATTTGGCGCATTTCACCTTTTTTTCTAAATGATTTTCATTATTTGTGTTTTTACAATATTTTCAATGATTTTTATGATTTTTCAAACGTTCTTCGGTAATTTTTGAACAATTTCCGTGCAATTTCAACAGTTTTTATGACATTTTAAATATTTTTTTGAACATTTTGCACAATTATCGTAAAATTTTAAGATTTTCAACTCAACTTTCAAGCTTTTTTCAAAGAAAAATTGAAACTTCTCATGAAATCTTGCCAATTTTACATTTTTGATGACATTGAATGTTTAAATAAATTTGGCACATTACACACATTTTTAATGATTTTTATGACTTTTTAAACGATTTTTGATGTACTTTGAATAATTTTCGGGGTATTTCGACGATTTTTATTGCATTAAAATTTTTTTTTGAACGTTTTGAACATTTATTGAGACATTTTAACGTTTCTAAATTAATTTTTTATCTTTTTTCAAAAGGATAAGTAAACTTTTCATGAAATCTTGCCAATTTTACATTTTTGATGACTTTGAATGAAATTTTATACAAATTTGGCACTTAATACACAATTTTAATGGTTTTTATACCAATTTTGCTACATTTTCAATGATTTTTATGACTTTTTTAACGTTTTTGATGAACTTTGAACAACTTTAGTGATATTTTAATAATTTTTATGAAATTTTAAATGTTTTTTTTCAACGTTTTGAACATTGATTGTGACATTCAAGCATTTTTAAATCAATTTTTTTGTTTTTTTTCAAACATAATTGGATTTCTTTACGAAATCTTGCCAATTTTACAAAATTTTCGATGACTTTTTAACGAAATTTACAAAAATTTGATACTTTTTATCCAATTTGCGTGATTTTTATATCATTTGTACAATATTTTCAATGATTTTTATGACATTTTAAACGTTTTTCGATGCATTTGGATCAATTTTCGTGATATTTCAACGGTTTTAATGAAATCTTTAATGTTTTTTGAATGAAAATCGAATCAAACTTCATGATTTTTCCACTAATTTTACATTTTAATGCTTTTTACAAAATTTTCATAAATTTTTTCTCAACTCTCTAAACTTTTATTCAAACACGAATTTTTTTTTGAGATTTTAGCAATTTTTATTCACTTTTCAACATTTTAAAGAGACTTAGAATAATTTTTGAAGTATTTGAATCACAAATGTGCAACATTTGTAACGACTTGCCAACTATCAAACTTTTATGAGTCATTTTGAATGATTTTCATATCATTTAAATGAATTTCGCAAACTTTTTAACGGTTTGCTGAAAAGTTGAGATAATTTCAAGAATCTAAAACCTGATGGAATCTTCAATATTGAAGATGGAACAAAAAACATGCAACAACACACAACCTATACTTATTTGTTACTCTCGAATTTCCATCGATAACCAGATAGGGCGCTTTTCAAACATCTTCTCCCTTCTTCGACAAAATCTAGAGTATCTCCAATCCATCGAGCATTTAGTTTTAGGCAAAATTGGCGAAAAAAAAAATTCTAACAACTTTCGAATCGGCGTAAAATGTCGCTACATGAAAAGTATTCCTCGCATACCCCGAAGATACTTCTATACATGAAAATAAAACAAGTATATGTACTCGAGTTATCATCACCACCGTACCCTCGCATCTGTCCATCAAAGCCATTCTCATATCGACGTCAAGTTGGCATCACCCTCGGGGCGTCGACGTACTCGTACATAGGAGGAAATACCGACAAAACTGCGGATTTACATTTTAACGACCATCGTGAATCCGCAATCCGCGACAAGTCAAACATGCCACCTACAGATGTGCTATTGCCCTACGATAGAGAGGCTATTTGTGAATGAAGGACAAGGTTGTTGTGCTGGCGTCGGTGTTAACGAGGGCGTTAAACTTGAACTTCTGGTGTTTACTCGGATGGTGGATTTTTTACTCGAATAGAAATCCATTATCGCGAATCGGAATCGGCCGAGGCTCCGGAGTCGTCAAACTTTCGACGTGTGTATGCAAGGTCATACCGAATGGTGAAAAAATTTCGCGATTGAATTAAAATTTCCAATCACGTTGACCAACGTAGCGAGTCGTTTCGACGAATCAACTTTTGACCTAGACCTCGGCTAAACCAACACATTCGATGGTAACGCTCTCCAAGTAGTAACAAATTACATATGCACCGTCTCCTGCGATATAGGTACCGACGCATCTCTCGGAATGCTGACCCATTTCTCCGCCACAGGTTCGATAACATACGGCGACCTTCTGCGACTTTTATAAGCAATAAAACTGGCACAGCTACCCACAGGCAATAAATATGCGAATTACAGCTATTCCAAACATATAGACAAGGTGAAAAGGGCGCTACGCGGGCAATCTACTCCCTGCAGCCGGCACAGCCCAAGGCTCGCGACTCTACGAGTGACAAGAGGACGTGAAAAAATCACGTAAACAATTCGATACGACGAATCGGCCACGTCCAGATGTAAATCATCGTATTTGTACGATTCGATCGAGACGACCGCGGTGTGATGATATTTTCACTCGAGACAATATGCTGGATCGCGGAGGGATACCATTCTGTAGCCGGGTACACGAATTTCTCACACTTGAATAACTTTCACATGAAAATTTACAGTCGTTTAATTAAATTCGTTTTAATTATCGCCTCTGCTCGTCGACATCGTAACGCACGCCGTGTCTGAGTCCAATGCATCCGAATACACCGTCGTCGCGTACTCGTACGACACCGTAAAAATCGAATCTTCTTCGAACAATTGCCACAGATTCAATGCCATACGTCGTCTTTCAGATGAAATCGAAAATATTTACGTAGTCTTTGTGAAAGTGTTCATTTCTCGCGCATATTGAGATGCTAAAAGGTCGATGATGATTTCGCACCATCCCTGATACATTGAGAGTCACAACAAGTAGTCGAAGGGGTTCCATCAAAAATTGTCCTTTGGAGGCGAGCAGGAGGAGATTTTCGGAGTGGAAACACCCATATTTCTGCACATAAAGGGTGAAGGGTATGTTTGGTATCATTTCCATGCAATTCGATCTTCCTGATATTGAATCAGTCTTCGATTTCTCGATTGAAAGTAGAAGAGTGGCGCAATCGTGAAATTTGTGCTACAGTAAATAGCCGATTTTCGTAATGTTCAAAAACCAACGTTTTGAAAAAAACAACCTCCCTAGACCCCCTGACCATTTTTATTTTCATTCTACCATCCATCCATCCATCCATGTATATAAAATTCATGACGTATCCGTCCGTAACACCAAAAATATGATTTTTACCCTGAAGTGACAATTTTGACTAAAATCTTCACAAGTTGGGCAAAAAAAAATACAATAGACGAAAAACAACGATTTTAACCAAAATGAAAATTTTGACCCACAAAATTACGATTTTGACAAAAAAATGACAGTTTAAACCAAAAAATGATGATTTTTCAACCAAAATGATGAGTTTGACCAAAAATGACACTTTCTACTTTGAAATCACAATTTTGACCAGAAAATATCAATTTTGACAAAAAAAATGACGGTTTTGACTAAAAATTGAGAATTTTAACCACAAATGACAGTTTTGACCAAAAATGATAATTTTTACCAAAAAATGACAGTTTTGACTAAAAATTGAGAAAATTTTAACCACAAATGACAGTTTTGACCAAAAATTATGATTTTAGACTAAAAATGATGTTTTTGACAAAAAAAACTTACAATTTTGACCAAAAATGATGACTTTTGTCAAAAAAGTATGCGTTTTGACCAAAAATGACGATTTTGACAAGAAATGACAGTTTTGACTAAAAATTAAGAATTTTAACCACAAATGACAGCTCCGACCGAAAATGATGACTTTTGACCAAAAATGATAATTTTGACAAAAGATGCCAGTTTTGACTAAAAAATTGAGAATTTTAACCACCAATGACAGTTTTGACCAAAAATGATGATTTAGATCAAAAATGACGATTTTTGATCCAAAAGGATGATTTTGACAAAAAATTGAGATTTTTAACCATAAATGACAGTTTTGACCAAAAATAATGACTTTTGACAAAAAATGATAACTTTTGACTAAAAATGATGATTTTTTTGACAAAACATGACAGTTTTGACTAAAAAATTGAGAATTTTAACCATAAATGACAGCTCCGACCAAAAATGATGATTTTTGACCAAAAAGGATAATTTTGACAAAAAACTGAGAATTTTAACCCAAAATGACAGTTTTGACCAAAAATAACTATGTATCCTGAAATGATCAATGTCAGACTTTATGTTGATGACATTTTTAAAAAATCCCAAAATTACCAAAAAGATGATTTTTACCTTGAAATTACAATTTTGACAAAAATATTCACAAGTTTGACAAAAAAAATGACAATTGATGAAAAATAACGATTTTAATCAAAAATGACAATTTT